>NXFB01000346.1:11291-23280 GCA_002525835.2 Ipomoea batatas | reverse complement strand
CACAGGTTTCAATCTGCCATTGCATTATAGTATCATTTGTTCTAATATCTAAGTTTATTTGGTTAATTTGTAATGTGCCATAATATTTAAATTTAAGAAAGAAAATTACTATTTTCCTCTTTCAAAATCACCCATCTCGATCTTCGCTTGACTTCAATGATAGAAATGCGTTATCTGTGACTTATTGAATTTCAGCATAGTTTAATAAAGAATTTATATAATAACTGCAATAATAACATGTACGTCATGGAATAAATATTAAAGAACGAGAATAATTACTAATTATTTGATTGTCTATTTTTTTTCCCGGCTTAAAACAAGAAATTTAGTACAGAAATACAAATTTTGTGATTACCACAATATTAAATTACAATTTACAAAAAAATCAACAACCTTAAAACTTTTGTAAACACGATAAAAACAAAGGAAAATAAAAGCCGTCAAAGCTCATTTCCAAGAACCTGCATTTATTTCTATAGATATACATACAATGTCATATCGTCATCAATGTATATCCCTTGACATTTCAGCTACCATTCTATATATGAATTCAACTACCTCTTTCAATTCAACTTATTTCACAATCAAAGTTGTTTTTTTAAAAATATTTTTTTTTACCGTATACTTTAATTTTCTGTTTCTAGTTTTTTTTTTTGTTTTCATTCGGTCTTTGATTTAAAAAATTTATTTATTGATACTTTTTTTAATTTAATTTTGTAGACTATAATCTTGTAAAATTAAAACAAGTCTAATTTTAATTAAGTGATTTTTTAGACTTCATATTTAAAATATTTTGAGTTTAAATTAAATAAATATAATATTTACTTTTGAGTCTAATATCTAAAAGAGGTTAATATTTGATATAGATTTTAATATTTGATATTTGAACTAAATTTATATTTAGATATGACAAAACTAAAAACATTCGAACCAAGAACATATCGAGTTTGAATTTACAGTTTTTGTTTAGATAATATAAATATTTTGTTGGACCAAATAACTAAAAATATGCGAATTAAAATCTATTGTTCATTCAAAATCTAATAATTAGTTTAGATTTTGAGTTTTAATTATGATATACGAATAATATTTGAACTTAAGTATAAATAAATAAGTTATATTTATATAAATAAATGAGAGTATGCAGAAAAATAATAATAATAAAAAGGCAAAAACTTGTGGGAGACTGTCTCACCATGAGACGGGTCGGTCAAGATGCAAATGTAGCACTTATATGCACAAATGTCATACTTATATGCTCAAATGTAATAATAATCAGAAATAAAATTTTTGTTACTTATAAGGGTAAATGTAATACTTTTAAGGAAAAATACAATACTTTTACATTTCGATTTAAAAGTATTACATTTTTCCTCAAAAGTATTATATTTGCCCTTATAAGTAAGGGACACTTGTCAACATTACTTATTATGAAATATGTATTACTTTTTCTCTTATAAGTAACAAAAATTGTATTCTTGATTAGTGTTATATTTGAGCATATAAGTATGACATTTGCACATATAAGTATGACATCAGTATGTTGATTTGACCCGACCCGACCCGTCTCACGAATAAGGATCCGTGAGACGGTCTCACAAAAGTGTGACCCTAATAAAAATAATGATAAGTAACGCATGATGATATGATAATGAATATAATGCATGTAATCATAGTAATGAATAGTAATGAAAAACTGCACAAGTAAGCATATTTTTGAGAAATGAAAAATGTAACTTGACCATATATATATATATATATATATATGTATGTCCAAGATCAAGTGCAAAGGTTTCCCCAAATGAAAAATGCGCACAAATTTCAGCCATTAAATTCATCCAGATCTACTTCCCTTTAAAAAAATTAACTTTGAATTAACAAAATTTGTGCACTTAAAATCACAAAAATATACACTTGAAGGCAGAAAAATATGTACTTAAAGACCAAAATTTTGAACTCGAATGCGCAAACATACGCAACCAAAGCAATTTATAGTACAAATAAAGAAAGTTATTCAAGCTAAGTGTTATTGAAGCAAATACAACACATACAAATCGTTTGTAAATTAAACCTCACAAATTTTCATTAGAAAGTTAATTAGTTTTACATTGTTGAAAAGAACAAAAGATAGAACAAATACTGGCCCCGAATTATGCACTTGAAGGTCAAAATTCTACACTCGAAGGCAAATAGTTGTGCAATTGAAGCAACTTATGGTAGCAAAAAAGAAAGTTATTTAACTTAAGTGTTATTGAAGCAATTGCCCATAAAAATCGTTTATAAATCTCACAAACTTCATTAGAAATTTGGTTATATATTATTTAAAAGAATGCAAAACATATAACAAACATTGGTCCATAATTATGCACTTGAAGACACAAAATTGTTCTCTTGGAAGGCACAAAAGTGTGCACTTGAAGGACAAAATTTTACACTCAAAGGCATAAAGATGTGCACTCAAAGGATAAACTATGTACTGAAATAAAACAGATGCATGCAAAGAATAGAAAATATGCACTTGAAGAAGGAAACATATGCACTCGATGAAGAAAAAATGTGCACTCGAATACAAAGACAATTTGACTTACTCAAAATTACAATTAAGCCACCGTGCGTTTTTTAATTCATCCTCAATCTGAACTGTTTATTTGGACTATATATATGGTTGAGATTTATCATTATTTCTTTTTTTACCTAAAGTCTTCATTCAAATTATACTGTGCACCGCGGTGCACATAACAATGTGCACCACGTACCTAAATGACGTCGTTTTGAGCATTGTAAACTAATGGTCCGTTTTTTTGGAAATCACGTTTCCCGTTTCGGCCGGTCTCTATATTTATGTTAATATTCTGTGTATTCCAGGCAATCATTCTGTGTATTCTAGGCAACCGTTCTGTGTATTATAGGCAACCGTTATGTGTATTTATGTTAGTAACACATGTTGTAATTTCATGTTAGTAACACATGTTGTGATGTGTTTGTGCATTCGAATGTTTAGGAGGATGAGTTCAGTGTATTTTGTGTAAATATTATGTGTATTCATGTTATTAACACAAGTTGTGATGTGTTTGTGCATTCGAATGTTAGGATGATGAGTTTTGTGTATTATGGGCATCAATATTCTGTGTATTATGGGCAAACATTCTGTGTATTCTAGGCAAACGTTCATTGTATTCTATACAATGATTATGTGTATTATAGACAATGAATTCCCTGGAGCCATTCGCGTCCACTAACATCTGTGTATTTTGTGTCAATATTCTGTGTATTCTGAGCAAATGTTCTGTGTATTCTAGGCAAACGTTCTGTGTATTATAGATAATGATTATGTGTATTATAGATATAATGAATTCCCTGAGTCATTCGCGTCCGCGTCTATTCACACTGAAACAACGTCGTTTTACGTACATGGTGCACATTGCTATGTGCACCGTGGTGTAGGGTATAACGATTGATTAACTATTCCGTGAAAAAGAAGATGAAATATTTCTTTTATTGTTAGAAAGGATACAAATTAATGTAAAGGGGGTAAATTACATTTATATAACATCATTTAAATTATAAATATTTTACTCTAAATATAAAAAGTTTTTTCCCCAATAGTAGGCATTAGCTATGCATAAAAAAAATACTTAAAAGGGGGAATAGTTTGATCATAAATAAAACTAATTATATTAATTTACTTCTCATATAACATTGATAATATTGGGTATGATTGAAGAGGACTATTCTTGCCAACCGTCCATACAACTATTGTATTCATCAATGTAAGAAGGGTGTGGTTAGTGGCTATGCGATCTCTAGTGCCCAAACAGTTTTCCACAACTAAAATCTTTGATCATCGCCTCAGATAAGGTTTTTGGGCAAGACAAATCCTCGACCTCGACTTTGGCCTAACGTAACAGTGTAACACACGGACCTTTTAGAAACATTATCAGCATTTATCAACTAAACCCGTAAAAAGTGATTAGGACATTTAAAATATACTTTGTAATATATAACTATTGACTCCTTTCACATGTTCTGTTAGATTGGAGGGTAAAGACTCTTATGACTGAGGATTCAATTTTTGGGAGAAGAATATAAATATTGGACATTTTTTTTATTAATAATGTGTAATAATTGCATCAGAGTGTATAAAAGTACCCGAATGACGTGGAGGACACATTCATTTCACCCAAAAGCAATATACAAGCAATTTTCTCCCTCTAAACTCTCTTTGCTATTCATTTTATTATTTTATATTTTATCTGCGAATTTATGTTGGTTTCATCTTCGATATTTTTTTCCCCATAAAATCAATAGATATAAGCAGTGAACAAAGCTTGATTATGGAATAGAATTAATCTATGTTAAGCAAACGAGGGCAGCTAACGGCTAACATCTAGTATGTAGTTACTAGTTAGCAGAAAGGTGGAGAAAAATAAAAGGAGAGAGAGGAAAAAAAAAAAAAGGAAAAGAGAGAAAAGAAGAGATGATAGAGAAAGAGAATCATATGATATGAGAACAAGGGAAAATGACATTTTTCCCCCTGAATTGTTTACTTATAGCACATTTTCTTCCTATGTTATTTATGTAACCACTTTATCCCCTCAATTGAAGGGAAGAAATAGCCACTTTAGAAACAATTGAGGGGATAAAGTGGTTACATAAATAAATAGGGGGAAAATGTGCTATAAGTAAAGAACTCAGGGAGAAAAAGTGTCATTTTCCCTGAGAACAATTAAATCATTTATATATAAAAAGTGCATATTTATTTTATCCATTTATCTAGGTTAATAAATGGCGGTGGAAAATAAGGAAGAAAAAAAAAGCAAGGAAAATATGGTGGTACTATCGTAATTATTATGGTGCATTGAAAAATACTTGATATTCTAGTGCCGGGTAAATGTAAATTTATATATACCCAGAAGAATATACAAGTACACGGGGCATACCCCGGTCCAAAAGTGGAAAGTCAAAAAACACATTACTGGCAGCAAGGGGATGCCAAAAAACATACGAAAGACAAAAATCTACAAGATATAAAAAGCAGAACTCATCAAAGCAACAAGAGATAAAATAAAAAAAAATGCTACGGCATGAACAACAAAATAGCACTGGGATGGAGGCCAGATCTCGCAAATAGGAGTTGGATGCTCGTCCTAGTGTACTCTTCTTATAAGCGCAGCACGATGACCCACAGGAAGCTCAATATTTTTGACTGGATGTCAAAATATAGTTTCATCCGCTTGGTTCAAAAGAGGGAAAGACACAGGATCACAAAACCATCATATGCATGACATGAATATCGCACCTCAAACAGAAAGCCTTCTAGTTGGAGTAAAGCAGCATAAATCAAAGGACGGTGCAGGCAGTGGTGGCCCAAAGATATCAGAATAAAAGTTCACAAAGAGTTCCCCCACATGCTCAAGAGAAGTAGAGGGGGTACCATCCAAAGCACAAATTGAAGTGATGGCCGAATTACGCTGCTTATTCTGGATTAACTCGTGGAAGTACTTGCTGCCCTTATCAGCATTCACCAAGTATTTCGTTTTGAGTTTCTGACAAAAGAACTGCCTTTCAGCTTCAACAAGAAAAAGGGCTCTCTCCCTTAGATTAGATACATGTCTCCTGTCCTCATCAGAAACATCCAGATTATGGAGGGTAGTCTGGAAATCCAGATTGGCTCTAGCTGCTTTGTCCGAAATGTGCCCAACTCAACTCTGTTCAGTACTTTAAGTGGGTTCTTCAAAGCTTTGAGCTTAATAGCTAGAATATATTGAAACGTGCCAGTCAAAGGCCTTGCCCAAACAGATTCCAAAATACCACTGAAATTGTTGTGGAGCATCCACATATTGAAAAACTTAAAAGGCCTATTTCCACCCCGATTGGTTTCTAGAAATTTGACAATAGATGGGCAGTGATCCGACATATAATCAATCGACAGAAAAGCTGTATCACAAGTCAAGTTGAGATCATTCTAAGCCGAGTTAATGAGGACACGATCTAACTTGGCCTTTACTCGATTATTTGACCAAGTAAACACTTCAGCAGTTGCTGGGCAGTCAGAAATATTAAGATCAAGGCAACATTGGGTGAAATCCTGAGTAAAGTACCGGGAAGGGATGAATCCACCCACCTTTTCCTCCGGCTTGAGCACTACGTTGAAATCTCCCCCTACAATCCAAGGAATAGTGGGAGGAGGATTCACATGGCGGAGATGATTCCAAATATCCCGACGTTCAACCACTGAATAGAGCCCATACACGACAGTACACAGGAATTCTCTGTTGGAGATATTGCACCTTACACAGCAGTGGATTGCTTGAGCGAAAACACTTAGTATTGTACACTAAACCTTGCAATTCAAGGATCCCAAATTAGAACAATCCTACCTCATAGATGAGGTTGTAATAAGAAAACGAGCACCAATTAAACAGACGCCTTTCCAGAAAGCAATTCAAATTCCTCAAACTGAACTTAGTCTCAAGAAGACCCATAAAAGCAACTCTATTCTGCCTAATGAATTTAATCACCTTGGCAGCTTTGAGGGGTTTATTGAGGCCCCTCACATTCCAAAATGAAAGAATCATTTAACAATAGAGATGGGTTTCCGTCTACCACCGCCACGGGCCGATGTCTTGTCCTTCACCGGTAAAGGTGTCAACTTCTTAGCAATACGAGAATCAACATTGGTAGTGGTCTCCTTGTCCGAAGAAGGGGACATAAGAGCCTCTTTATAACCCAAAGCACCCTTGGAATTCTTTGGTGCACCATTATCCTTAAATCCAATAACTTGTCCACTCACACCATTCCTAAGGTTTTTCTTTTTTTTTTTTGCACCATTGTTTCCATGAAAAACTTCATCAATGATATCATTCAAAACATTCTTCCCCCTAGAGATATTGGAACCAAGAGGAGAAGCCACATTAATTACCTTCGTGGCCGTAATGATAGGGCTAGAAGGTTCGGCTGGTTCGGCCTGAACAAGAGCAAGTGAGGGATCCATGTTGTCATCGTGATCACACTCTAATGAATCCAAAACAGCCTCAAAAGCACCTTCCGGGATAGCCTTTAAGGCCTCTTCATCACAAGACGGGGAGGGTTGGCAAGGAGCATTAGAAATCGAATCTTCCACCACACTTGGCGGAGGTTGGTCAATTGGGGCATCAACCGGAGTAGAGGAGCTTGGGTCGCCATTAGAAAGACCCTCGAAAGTGGCATCTCCACCTACATTGGCCCGCGGCCTCTTTGATCGACCACGTTTACCCTATGATTGATTCCTCTTCCCCCTCCTAGAGTTTTTCACCTTCCCGGAACATTCCTCCTTATAGTGGTCGTTGGAACGACACTTAGTGCAAAAACAAGGCTCAAGGTCATAATACACATCTTGAGAGAAAGAATAGCCACTTGGTGTTGAGACCGGGATGGCTTCCAAAGGGTGAGTGGAAGTGTCAATCTCAACAAGCACTCTAGCATAGCCTCCCTTCTTCAATTCCTTGGTTTTGTCATTGGACCAAAGGGGCTTACCAATACAATATGCTATTTTACTCAAGGCAACGGGACCCCAGAACTCAATTGGGAGAGAGGGGAATTGTACCCAAATAGGTAGAGTGCTAAAATCATTGTTTTCAAGATGGAAGTGTTCCGGGAGGGATTTGAGGAACAAAGGCTTTCCATAGAGATTGTATTTCCCATTCGGAAGAATTTTGCATCGGTCATCCTCGGAATTAAATCTAAAGAGCACATGATCATTCGGTTGAGTGTTCCATTTGCAAGGGATTTTCCAAGAGTCCACCAAGGCTTGAATGGCCGTAATTCCCGGAAAATGTCCCGCAAAACATCTAAGTAAAGCAAAGGCCCATTGCTCCTTAAATACAAGGAGCTCATTGTCTTGAATAACCGCTCCACCATTCACATGTTCAAAGAAATTGAGGTGGAGAACATCGTCACTGTGTCCACGTTTAGGCTTAAAAAGATCCACCCAAGGAGACTTAGAATTCTCTTTATTAGTATTTCCAGTGGACTCTCCCACCGTCGCATTGTCTTCAGAGATAGTATCCGTGGACCCTAGGGTCCTTGAGGCAATAGCCTCAAATAAATCCATTGTGTTACCTGCCATAAAGGTTAAACAAAAAGGAAACAAAGCTACTGAGGTGAAAAAGGACTGCCACACACCTCACCCTTTGCTTGACACGTAAGGAGAGAGAATGGACAGTCAAAGTCAGCGCTATAGACTCCAAGAAGTCAGACGGTGCCACCTACTGCTTTCACAAGTCAATCAAATATCACCCCAAAACCGAAAATGATCCAGACCTCATGTTCAAATTCAAATTGGTTGGAGCTATATGCTGGTGGGAAAGAGATTTTCCGGTGGTACACACGACGATAGACAGCTCACCAGGCAGGTAGAGCTTTGACAGCTTAGCATGCATACGATCGGAAAAACAAACACACAGAGGCTGGTCGACTGGAGAAATCTCCGGCAGCAAGGTAAAGAAGCCTTAAATAAACATCACAGAGACCAAAACAGAGAGACAAAGCACCGATACCCCTCACTCACTCAGGACATTCTTATCCATGTTCGCCGGAAAAACTAGGGATGGCATACTGCCTTTGAACATATAGATAAAATTAAATCCATGAGCAAAGAAGGAAAAAGAACACAGAACAAAGAGACCCAAACGAACTGGACGCTGAAGTAACAGTCCGTATGGAGACTCAACACCCTTATGTTTAGAGAGGATGGCCGGAAAACCTCCTAGAAACTAAAACATTAAAGGTGAGAGCCAAAGCTCATTAAAAACATACGCCCGTAACTCCTAGGAGTTGGGAGACGAGAGAAGCAGAGCAAACTAACACCATAAGCTTCACCGGAAAAACCAGTCCGGCAAGGAGAGCTTACGGTGAGGCAGCCGCTGGGAGAATAAAGCAAAAGATAAAGGTTCCAACCTTGCCGGAGTAAGGTAGAACCTCCGATTACAACCCAAGCAACACAAGCTTTCAATGAAGTGAGAAGAGGAATGTTCCGTTTGCACCGCCACCATCAACCTCGATGTAAATGTTGACCATCATTGGATCCAGTTGAGTGGAAAAAGTTGACCGGTGGGGGAAAGCAGTTGACGACCGGGAAAAGCACTGGCCGTGAGGCTCCGTTGACTGAAAACAGACCGGCGAAGGGAGCAACTGACCGCCGGAATGAGATGCCGGAGAGGCTTCCTATCTTGAGGAAGATAAAGAAGACCACCATTGCTAAGCTTCACCGGAAAGAAAGAACACTGGAGCTAGAAATTCCTGAAGAAATCTCAAGAAAAACGAGAGAAAGGATGCTAGGATAGTCAACAAAATTAATTTTGACTTGAAACAAATTAATTGATTGAACCCAAACACCCAGAATCACGAAAAATAGTAAAGGAAATCTGCCATAATGCCGTGAACTCAAGAGCCAAAACGTGAAGCTTTCTAGAGAGAAGGAGGAGAATCTTTGGCCTAGAGAGAGAAGCACTCCCACTTCACTCGAATGCACTATCGAATAACTCCAAATGCATAATAATAATTACAAAAATACCACGATTTTCTTCCCTTAATTTTCGATCATTGATTGTCATATGTTATTGATCTGCACTTTTTACATTTAGAATTTGGAAATTGCTTGCAACCTCCATCCACCAATCATTATTGATAATCTATCCATCCAAATTTTCTGATGAACTTTTCATGAATTGATGTAATCATTCACAACAAAGAAAGTAGGATGGAATTCAAAGAATACATTGTTATCAATTGTAAAACGACTCACTGATAACAACGACGCATATAACTGTGGTACATGCAATATATTAGATAAATTTAACGATTTTGAAACTGAGGGAATCGAAGCAAAACCAATACTTGAAACACCCAAACTTGTGTCATTACCAACACGGAGAACGTCGTTGCCAGCATAATCCTCGGAGTGCGACATCATGGTCAGATCCAGAGTGGCGTGCGCCGTTGCGCTCGTGTTCGGGAGCCACGCGGACACCTCCGACGGAGCGCTACCATAAACACCAACCGCCATATTTGCCTACGTCGGTGGTTGATCGGAGTACCTGCGGTAGCAATAGATCGCCGTATGGCCGTGCGACCTGCAGATTTGGCATCGGGGTGATCCGCCTCGCCCACGTCCCTGGCCTCTACGACCTCTTGACTACCATTGACTGCCTCGACCACCACTGCGACTATGTCACCCCCCTGAACCACCATAGCCATGTGACCGGCGTCCTCGATTCGCCAGCATCACCGTCGGATGAGCAGGAGACAGTGGTGCAGCAGCCGGCATGAAATCGTCGGCATAGTTGAACGCCTGCGCTTGAAGAGAGTCCAACAGTTGAGGAATGGATACTGGAGTACCTAAAACCACCAGGGAGGCGCCCATCGACCTAAACTCCGGCCGAAGACCTATGAACTTGTAGAGGTTTTATTCATCCAGCGAGACCGGACGGCCGGCCAACGCCAAATCTTTGATGAGAAGCTGGGCACGACCGAGATACTCCGCCGGCGTGGAGTCACCTTGCCGGAGTAACTGGAATTGTGCCAGGAGGTTCAGGTAAAGAGCTATCGTAGAGGAACCCACCGCCGCTTCGATGGATCGCCAAACGTCACGAGCGGTGGAGTGGCCAACCACGAGGTACATGACTTCCTCGGAGAGGGAGGATACCAACATGGACAGGATGGACTGATCCTGCTAGACCCAGGGGCCGTACGCCGGATTTGCAGCGATGGAGGAGGCCTTAGTCGTGCTGCCGCCGGCATTGGAGGTGTCAACGATTACTGCCGGAGGACACGGTGTTGTACCATCGACATACCCCAACAATCCCTGCCCTTTGAGAAAAGGAATAAGCTGCGTGCGCCAAAATAGGTAGTTTCGTGTCGTCAGCTTGATCGACACGAAATGATGCGCAAAATTTAGGGGGTTCGGGGAGATCGCCGGCAAAGGAGGCGTCGTGACTGTGCATTCGGAATCTACGTTGGCCATTGGAGGATTTTTGGGAGAGGAAAACGGAAAATCCTAACGCTAAGCTGATACCAAATGAGAGTTCAATTGATTAACCAATACTCTGGGAGAAGATTACAGATAATACACAAAAGCTAACAGACTACATAATAGCCTTAACAATAGGCACGCATTGACCGTAACTACAACTACTGAGTCTAACAGTGGCAAACATATTTGAGCAGAAAGTTAATCAAAAAATCAATTTTTCATCTCAAACTCTTAATTTTTGACAACTTTTCAATGATAAAATAATTGACGATTTCAATTTATTTATCCTATACACTTATGAAATATTTTTAGTTTTTAATGGCCAACAACTAATGTAGCAGTTATTTTCTAATTAACTTAATAACAAGCAAAGTGAGTGAAGAAGATTTAGAACTTGTATATATTGTAAATATGGGTTAGTTTTGTGCTTAAACAAATGATCATAGTTTTGACGATGAGAACACAATATCTGTATTGATTGAGTTGAATTGAATACAATGACAAAGGTAGAATATATACAAGAAGACTCACAGAGATACTAGGATAGACAATCCTATCATGACTCAGACTCACAGAGTCCTAATACTCCCCCTCAAGCACAGGGTAAACAGGAAACCTGTAGCTTGTCTCTAAGAAAATTAAATCTAGAACTTGATAAAGCCTTCGTAAAAATGTCTGCCAGTTGATCCTTTGTAGATATAAAATTCACTTGAATGTCCCCTTTTGCAACTCTGTCCCTGACAAAGTGATAATCAATCTCCACATGTTTGGTCCTGGCATGAAAAATAGGATTTGCAGATAGGTATGTAGCTCCAAGATTATCACACCACAGCTTTGGGACCGAAAAACCAGTAATCTTAATCTCACGCAGCAAAGATACAATCCATAGCACTTCAGCACATACATCAGCTAATTAATGCCTTATACTCTGCTTCAATAGAAGACCGTGCAACAGTTCTCTGCTTTCGACAAACCCAA
>NXFB01000345.1:154061-165395 GCA_002525835.2 Ipomoea batatas | reverse complement strand
TGGAAAGCAAACCAGGTCGTCTCACTCTCCTCAAAAAGTAATCAACACAAAGCATTGCTTGGAGCTAATACATATGGATCTCATCGGACCGACACAAACTGAGAGCATCGGAGGTAAAAAGTATATTTTAGTTTGTGTTGACGATTATTCACGTTTTTCTTGGGTGAACTTTCTCAGGGAAAAGTCTGAGACTCTCGAAGCATTCAAAGCCTTAAGTCTGAAACTTCAGAAGATGAAAAAAGAGCCAATCATCTGGATACGAAGCGATCATGGACGTGAGTTTGACAATAATCTGTTCGACGAGTATTGCAACAACTCCGGGATCACACATGAATACTCAGCCCCTAAGACGCCCCAACAAAATGGAGTCGTAGAAAGGAAGAATCGTACCATTCAAGAAATGGCTATAGTGCTTCTAAACGCAAAGGCGTTACCTCAAAAGTTTTGGGCTGAAGAAGTTAACACGGCCTGTCATATCATCAACAGAGTTTATCTTAGACCTGGCACAAATCAAACACCATATGAAATATGGAAAGGTAAGAAACCAAACCTAAAGTATTTTCACATTTTTGGCTCACGGTGCTTTATTTTGAAGGATAGAACTCCAACTGCGAAGTTTGAACCGAAAAGGGACGAAGGAATATTTCTTGGATATTCCTCAAATAGTAGAGCATACCGGGTCTACAACAAAGTTACAAAAACCATAATGGAGTCAACAAATGTGGTGGTAGATGATCAACCAGAAGATGTTGTTGAAATTCAGTCATCTGGATTTTCACCGGAAGATGAACCCAATAGTTCAGACTCTCCTACAGCACATAATTCAGAATCTCCTAGTATGAGTCAAGTACCATCAACTTCAAACACGCCTGAAGATGAACCTGAAATCGATCAGTATCAGATTGACATACCTACTCGTACACAAAAGAATCATCCTATTCAGAATGTCATTGGAGATCCAAGTGCTGGAATCCGTACCAAGAGAACACCTAGGAAGGATTACTCTCAACTCGCTGGCTATGCATGTTACACATCGAAAATCGAGCCTAAGACAGTAAAAGAAGCCCTCACTGATGAGCATTGGATTAAGGCAATGCAAGAAGAACTAGCGCAGTTTGAGAGAAACAAGGTATGGTCACTTGTCCCTAAACCTAATAATGTGAATGTTGTAGGTACAAAGTGGATCTTTAGAAACAAAACCGACTCAGCTGGCTACATCGCGCGCAACAAAGCAAGGTTGGTAGCTCAAGGCTATTCACAAATCGAGGGGATTGACTATGATGAAACTTTTGCCCCTGTCGCTCGACTAGAGTCAATACGTCTTCTCCTGTCTATTGCATGTGCTTTAAAGATCAAACTATATCAGATGGACGTTAAGACAGCTTTTCTAAATGGCTATCTGAATGAAGACATATACATTGCTCAACCGAAAGGATTTGAAGATCCTCATCATCCGGATTATGTCTACAAGCTACAAAAGGCGTTGTATGGACTCAAACAGGACCCGAGAGCCTGGTATGAGAGGCTGACACAGTACCTGGTTCAGCACGGCTTCAATCGAGGGGGAGTAGACAAAACCCTCTTTATCCAAAAGTCAGGTAAACATCTCACTATTGCACAAGTATATGTTGACGATATTGTCTTTGGATCTATTAAAGCAGGTGCAACCGATGAGCTCGTGAAAGTCATGCAACATGAGTTCGAAATGAGTATGATTGGGGAGCTGACCTACTTTCTAGGACTTCAGATAAAGCAAACTAATGAAGGCATATTTATTTCTCAAGAAAAATATGCTAAGAACATTCTGACAAAGTTTGGACTTGAATATGCAAAAGACGCTAGAACCCCGATATCTACATCAACGAAACTTTTCAAAGATGAAAATGGTGTTTCAGTTGACTCTACTCTCTATCGGAGTATGATAGGAAGTCTGCTATATCTGACAGCCAGCAGACCAGATATTATGTTCAGTGTAGGAGCATGTGCGCGATATCAAGCTGATCCGAAAGAATCTCATGTTAAAGCAGTAAAATGTATTATAAAATACGTGAAAGGTACGCTAAACTACGGTATATGGTTTTCAAATGACACTAATATGAGTTTGGTAGGTTTTAGCGATGCCGACTGGGCTGGAAATGCGGACGATAGAAAAAGCACATCAGGTGGCTGTTTCTTTATCAGCAAAAACTTAGCTTGGTCTCCTAGCTAAGTAAAAAGCAGAATTCGATCTCTCTTAGTACAGCTGAAGCAGAGTATATAGCTGCAGGAAGTGCTTGTACACAGTTACTTTGGATGCGACAAATGTTATCTGACTACGGGCTAAATCAGAATCTTATGATCTTGTACTGTGACAACACTAGCGCCATCAACATATCAAAAAACCCGGTACAACACTCAAGAACGAAACACATCGATATAAGGCATCACTTCATTCGTGAACTGGTAAAAGACAAGGAAATTGAATTGGATTATGTTACGACGGAGAAAAATTTGGCGGATCTTTTCACTAAACATTTGGACAAATCTCGTTTTGAAATGTTACGATCAGCCTTGGGAATCTGCAATTTTTTGAATTAAAGTTTGGGTGATCAGTTTATAACAGGTATTTTTTTTAAATTTTTTTTTATCGCTAAGTTTTTTTTCTTTTAGTGTTTTATTTTTTCAGGGACAAATAATGGTTGATACACCTTCTTTGGCCGAAAATACCCAAGTATCCCAAACTTTATAATATTCCTTTTTATCCTAAATCTTCTACCTACCTATCCTAAAAGATCTCAAAATCTTGTTGGATTAAATCTCATCTACCCTCACGCTTCCCAATGCTTTAAAAGTCCAACTTTCACTCAAAGCCTCACTTTTTCCCTTTCTTCTTCGAGAACATACCCGATCGGATTCCCCCATAGCCCAAAGCCGAAAAATCAAAGCTTTTCTCCCATGGCTTCAAGTTCAAACCCTCAAATTGACACCAACCCGTTCCTAATCTTCAAAGCTACAGATGAAAGGAACAATCTCTTTCGATCTATCCTCACAAATTCCTCAAATCTCTCACCCTCTTGCAAAGAACGGGTCTTGGCAACACTTCTACAAAATCAAGACCTTTTGGATGATCTATCTACGAAGGAGTCCCGGAATCTCCTCACATTGGCTCAGGGAATCGGTGCTACGCCATGGCCGATTGAAGAAAGTGATGACGAAGTCGATGAGGCAGAGCTTCAGGCAGCGTTGGAGGCTTCGAAAAAGGCTGATAATGTGGTATCATTCTCTGTTTCCTCTAGTTCCGGCACTGTCTCGTTGCCTGTTTCAGTTTCGACCTCTTTAGTTTCTTCGTTGCCTTGCGCTGTAGTGTGTTCTGATATGCCTAGCTCTTCGTGCGTTACATCTATGGCTGCTTCTATATGTTCTTTAAATGTGCCTTATGCTGTTAACTCTGATATAGTGCATATACCTGTTGCTTTACCGTCTGTTTTACCTGATTTTGTGCTATCTACTGATTCGGTAGTGGCTACTGGCTCTGTTTCTGTCTCTGTTCCAGCATGCTCTATTTCTGGCTCTGCGTCTGACTCTGTTTTAGGAAGGTCTAGGCCCGAGCAAGTCACAATTCCTGATGCTTCTACGTTTAATATACGTGATATTGCATTATATGTTGACTTGCTTGCTGCATTTCTTGTCTCAAAATCTGATGATGTTTCGGTCACTGTTGCTACATGTCCTTTGCCCGTGTCTGAGTCAGTCACTGTTCCAGCTTCCTCTGGTTCAGTTCCTTTGTCTGCCAGCACTACCGAATTATTATCTGATTTAATATCAAAATTGCCTGTACCTTGTTTTGCTTTGCCTGTGTCTGTGCCTCTTATACATGTTCCTATTGAAAAATCCACTCAAAAAGCCAAAAAGAAAGTTTCTGGGAAAAGGAAACTAGATGATACAAGTGATGTGATCATTGTTGGAGAAAAGCGCAAAGGGAAAAAGTCTATGACCACTCCTACTTCAAGAATGACTCGATCCAAATCTGCCTTTGGATCTGCTGATGCTGCTGCCTCTGTTAGCCCTATCATCGACCCTGCCTCACCACCCGCAAGCATCAAGATTGAGAAGTTCAAGCCGATCTTGCGTGATTCATCCTTGATTAGAGAGTGGACTACTCATAGCTCTCGCGGTGTGTTGCTTCAGAAGGAGATTGATGTCGATGATCTTATGCGCCACTGCAATATCATTCTGTTGTTGACTGCTGAGTTCTACTCCAATCTGTCTGCTGATTCCACATCTCCAGAGTCTACTTTTTTTCACAAGGCATATGTTCGTGGCAAATGGTATGATTTCAGTCCAGAAATCGTCAACAAGTTCTACAATCGGGCTGCTCTATCTGACAAGTGTAATCCAGGCTTAGACACTCTAGCTGCTGCCTTGACACACAACAAGCTCACTGCCTGGCCTAAAGGGAATTTATCTTCTCAACAGCTGACTACTGTTTACTCTGTTATGTTTCGTCTAGCCATGAGCAACTGGCTGCCTACAATGTCTAAGAGTTCAATTTCTACAAAGATGGCTCTTTTGCTCTACAAAGTTCGTCACATAGTCAAATTTGATCTTGGTGAAATTATCTACGGCCACATCATGGAGTTTGTTCTTAAGAAGAAGGAGTCCGAAATTCATCTTCCCTTTCCGAATTTGATCTTTGGGATACTCAAGGCTCAAGGGTTTACTCCATACAAGAATGAGCCGTTGTTGGCAATTCCAAGCTAGTACACTGTTGATTCCCGGCTATGCTTGAAAAATCACCATGATGATCGTCCTCAGCTTACAACAGTCCCTATTCCAGTACTTAGTCCAGTCCGTGCTGCTGCACATTCTGGCTCATCCTCTGTTCCTCTATCTCGGGATACTTCAGCGCTTGACACAACTGTTATACCTATGCTTCAAGCTCGTGTTCAGGCTTCCCAATCCACACTTATGTATATCAAGAATGCTATTGCCTCTCTCCAGACTGCTGCTGCTGATCTTGAGAAGTCTCATCTTGCTGACATGCGGGAACTCACCCGGTTGGAGCTGCTTCAAGCCTCACGTCAAGCTGCTCAAGACCAAGGTCCTGCTCAAGAAGTGTCGCGCTCGGGTGATGATGAAGATGAGTTTGATTCTTATTAGGTGGTCACCCTTTGTCAATTCTTTGACAAAAAGGGGGAGTAATAAGTTGAGGGGGAGAAAATAATCCACTGTTTTTGATGCATGACAATCCACTTTTTTCTACGGGTCTATGGATAATGACTATTTTTATATGCTTTTGTTGAAATGGTTGAATGGTTGAACAATGGCATATTATGGTGATGAATGAATGATGATGAATGCATTTTATCTCTCTTTGATGGTTGGTTAAGAACGTTGTTTGTGTGGAGTGTCTTGGTTCGTCTCGTGGACTATCTTGCGTTGGTATTTTCTCTAATCTTTTTTTTTTTTTTTGTAGTTATCCTCTTGGTCTTACTTGTTACCAAACTAACTTATGGCATGCTAAATAAAATGTTTTATGCTTATTTTTTCTTAAAAATGCCTAAGTTTGTTTGAAGGTGTTTTTTGTCAAATAATTGCTAAAGGGGGTGATTGTAAGTGTACAAATGATACACGGTCCTATTGTTATTGGCTACATTATTTGTCAAAAATACACTTAGCCTATTTCTAGGTTTTATTAGTTTTTTGGACCGTAAGTCAGTATGTATGCCAGTACTAAAGAGGAAGCTGTGCCAGCGGATGCTGTCTCAGACTGCAAGGAATTAGTCCACCAATTCAAATTGTGTGGCTAACAGAATTTTAAGGATTGTGGCTCTCTTTTATTCAAGGAGTTTTACAGATCTAAATTTATGAAGGTTGTTAAAGGATGCTACACTATATAAAGGAAGGCACTTGAAGCTCTAGTATTCACCTTTCCACACAATACAAGTTGAGAGCTTTCACACGTGAATATTAAGAAGATTGGTTGAAGATTTAATGACGTTCTACTGCTGTCTCTGATGCTGTCGTTGTTGCTGAGTCAAGATGAAGAATTGAAGAATTCTTGGCTTGCAGTTTTGTCAATTCAAAAGTAGATGTTGAAGGTTGTGTGTTGGTAGTGAACCTCTGTACGTTTGGGTTGTATTCCAACTTGTGTAAACCTTGGTGCATCTAGTGGATTATTGGGAAAAAGTTGAGTAGCCCCGCAGATGTAGGAGTCATAGCTCCGAACTGCGTGATCAATTCCTGTGTCCTGTTCTCTTTCTTTACTTGCGTTTTTGTTTATTGTTTTGGCGTTTAGTTTATCTAATCTGGACTAAAACCTATAAAAACGTTAAATAATCCCTAAAGTATTGCATTCAAGATCCACGAAGTTATTTCAGCTATGTGCACCGTGGTGCAGGATATAATGATTGACAATATACCATCCTTAATCCGTTCGTCCCTGTGTTTATACCTCCTAAAATAATACTCCCTCCGTCCCGAATTAGATGTCTCATTTGCTTTTTGCACGCTTTTTAAGAAAGTAAAGTAAATGTGATGTAATTTCCAATTATGTCCCCAACTTTTTCACTTTTGGAAATAAAAGTAATAAAGAAAGCAAAAGTCATAAGAGTAAATTGGGAAAAGTAAAATGATAGTGATGTTCAATTTTGGAAATAGGACAATATTTTGGGACAAACTAAAAAGGAAAGTAAGACAGGTAAAATGGGACAGAGGGAGTAATATTTTTCCGTGGATTATTATTTGCAAATTTTCGTACCTTTTATCCCTACAGACTACAGTGGTGTTATTATTTAATAGTTAAATCATACTACCTCCATCCCATTTTAATTTGTTTGTCTGATTCGGTTAACGAGGTTTGACTGAAGTTATTTTTAATTCAATTTTTCATAATATTAAATTTAGTATTAGTATATAAAATTTATATATTTAGAAACTACATTAGAAGTAGTATTAAACATAAAAAATCAAATTTAAATGTAATTAAAAATTACTAAAGAAAATAAGCAATGAAGAAAGAGTTGGTTTGACCAATGAATAGTAAACATGACAGGTAAAATGGGACAGAGAGAGTACTAATTAAAAACTATTGTAAATTATTACAAGTTTAAAATAGTTATTTAATAACTAAAAACTTCAGTTTTATTTTAATAAATTAATATTAGCATTAATATTAATCTACACACTTATAATAAGAGCTAATAATGTTAGACCCTTAATTGGAACTAAAAAAATGTTGATGTAATAGTCTGCTATAACATATTGTAATTTGTGCTCTTCTTATTGCGCAATTACCTCCAATTAAATTCCTAATTAATATATCCTAATCATTTATAATTTTACCAAATTCCTTCCGTTAAATATAACGGAAGTTTAACATTAAATTGATAAATTCTTTAGGCAATTTGTTTCTTTATTGCAGTTTTCAAACAAATTGGCAATATTCTATAATACAATTCTGTATAGAAACTCAAGTTAAAATTAGAATATTGAATTCTTAATAGGACTCTATAATACGATTTTGTATAGATTCCTAACTAAACCATTATTCTACCCAAAACAACAGTACGTATATAAATCCATCCCTTCTCACTGGTATTCACCCAAAACTAAACATAACATATTCTGCAACACACCATCTACTTGACATTCTATAGGTATGATTGTCAAAATATTATCATGCTAATTCTATTATTTGTATTTGTACTCATAATGATTACAATTTTTTTTAAGCAATGATGGTATACTCATTAATTAGTATAACTTCAATATCATTATGTAAATATATCTATTGTATAATGTGTTCATCTATATTTGTATCCTTGTATGTAATGTTGTGGTTCTTATTATATTCCTCTATAATCTACACATTTTAGTTACTCCGAACTCCCTAATCTATGGTTTTTGAATTTCTGTTGTGGTTCACATTATATTATTTCATAACATCCTTTATGAACATATTTTCCATGACACAAGGATATTAGTGATGACAAATGCAGTAAAGTTAATTGATATTGACACACAAACTGTGGGTTGAAGTTGTACAGTTCATGTCATTAAGAAAAACGAACCAAAAAACGCTATTGGAACGCTTGAGAAAAAAGTATATATGCTCATCGTCCTTGAGGATAAAACCGTAAGTAAATAGTAAAAAATTTCTCACTTTATTATTATTATTATATTATTTTTATCATTATTATTATTATTATTATTATTATTATTATTATTATTATTATTATTATTATTATTATGATGCTCTCATTCACCACCAACATCATTGTAAATGCTATATCTGAATGCAAGGAACTCGGGTTCAATCAATAGTGTTTGATAATGACATTGGAAAGTATGATATCACGTTACAAACCAACAAATGGTACATCATCTCAAATGTCATTGTCAAACCTGTCCAGACGAACTATAAAGTACTTGATTACAAATACAATTACACATGGATTTTAAATGATCGGACCGGTGTCCAAACAAGTGACAATGATGACACACCATTTGCTCTCATGTAAGTGGTTTATTTGTTTTTGCTTACTTTAGTTGTAATTTAGCTATTTACAGTTTCGTTATATTTTATTAAAATATGTAAGCATCGAGACTATTTATTTGATTTTTATTAATTTAGCATTTTTTTTTCTCTCATCATCTCATGACTAATTCAAGCAATTAAGGAACACTAATATAAAAATACGCATTGGGCATTGGTTTAATCGCGCAACACGTGTGTGATAACTAGTATTAATATCAATATCAATATTGTTGGTGGTTCTAAATAAAAAAATAGTATTAAATAGTAAACATGTTATTAATTGGTTGGGTTGTTTCCCTGTCGTGTAATAGGTTCATGTTGTTAGGAGTTATATAGTTGTGTTATGTTAGGACTCTATATCTGTATTCTCTTATATTGTGTATACGTTCATTATGTTAATCTGATATACAAAATTCCTATTCTCATCTGGTATCAATTGTTCAGGTGTGTTCTCATGGCCAGTACCGGTTCTCGCGACGGCTCTGTAGAGGCTTCCTCTGAGCGGACCGTCTCCGACGTGGCCATGCCTCCTCTGTCGACTTCATCGCTCTCATCCGCCCATCACTGTGTTTCCCTGAAGCTCTCGTCTCGCAATTACTTGTTCTGGAGAGCGCAAATGGTGCCGTTTCTTTGCGGCCAGGGGTTATTAGGGTTTGTTGATATGGTTCGATTCCCTGCCCGATTGTTCCCGCCGCTGCTGCTGCTCCAACACCCGCTGCTGTTCCGCCGGCTGTGCCTGCTACCTCCTCTACCGTGCAGGATTCAACGCCGTCGACTGCACTGTGGATTTGCTAGGATTAGGCGGTATTGTCGCTTCTGATTTCCTCTCTCTCGGATGGCGTCATGCATCACGCACTGGCAAGGCTACGTCGCGGTAGCTCTGGGAGGCGATCAAGCATTCCATGGGTGCGATGACACGGGCTTGGGCGCTGAGTTCGCTCGTCCAGTTGCAGTCCCTTCGCCAAGGTGATGCCTCCGTGTCCGACTACCTGGCGCGTGCTCGTCACTTGGTTGAGGATCTCTTGCTGGCCAGTCGGCCGGTTTCGTTGGATGACCAAAATTTATATGTCTTCCGAGGGTTGCGGGCTGAATATCGCCCTCTGGTTGCCGGACTAACTCGCGGCGCGCCGGTGTCTTTGTCTGAGCTCTCGGACTATTTGAGCTCTCAGGAGTTTATTTTCGCAGAAGATTTTGCAGATGCTCCTCCGGCGGCGGCGATGGTTGCACGGCGTGGTGGTGGTCGCTCCGGAGGCAGTGGCGGTTATTTTCCGCAGCAGCACCAGGCGCAGTTCCAGCAATCGCGGGGCGGCGATGGTGGTCGGTCTCGCTCGCGCGGTCGGGGCCGAGGACGCTCCCGCGGTGGTGTCGTGCAGTGTCAGCTCTGTGACGCCATCGGGCACACTGCTTTGACTTGCTACCGGTTCTGCCCGCCGGCGTCTCGGGCTCAGGCACATGTTGCCGTGTCTTCGGATGGTGCAGATTCTCTCGCTTTGCACCACTGGCTTCTGGATATGGGGGCCTCTAATCATGCTACTCCGGACTCAGCTCTTCTCTTGGCTTCTCCTACTGAGTACCGGGGTTCAAACACTGCATTGAAGCCCATGAAAATGCTATTTTCGTGCATTGAAGCCCCAAAATTTGATTAATGACCTGCAATAGCAGGTTACTAGGGTTTTGAAGATACTCTAACAGCTCCGACCACCGATAACAATTGTTAGTAACCTTTGAAGAATGTGACCAAGCTGGTCACCTTCTTCAAAGAAGGTGACCGGCGACCGTTCGTTGGTTGTCAGTCGCCGGTGTTTTTTTTTTTTCGTTTGTTATCAACGGTGGCGTTCAAAGGCAACTAGTGGCATGAAGACTTGAATACTGTACTAGCTTAGTAACCTATTGGTTATCATATCGGTAAATTGGACTTATTTGACCGATTTTAATAAGTTGGAGTGTTTAGTTTCACTTTTTCAAAAGTTCAGAAGTCTAATTATACTTTTATGTAAAGTTGGAGGCCGGGCCTATTTGACATTTTTCTTAATAATGATGATGATGATGGAGATATTTAATTTAATGATAATGAATAGTTGAAGACTTGAAGTTGATGAAATAAATCGAGGTTACGAGAATTAGGTGTAATTGTGGTAAGCACATAATGGAGCATGCGCACCACCACACTCATATTCCGACATAACTGACAACTTTCTGCCATCACAACTCAACTTTCCATTTTCTTCTCCTCTATCACCTACTGGCTACCTCTGCCTCGCCCAATATCATTTCACTTTTACCTTTTTCTCTATTTTACTCCAAACGTAACAAAGTAAAACCCTCTTTGATTCAAAAGCTAGCTAATTAATTAAGGAGAAAGTAGTGCAAAGAATTTTCATGGGTTTTGATGAGTGCTATATATGGCTTAGTGGGTTTGGTCTTCATTCTTAGTCCAATTCCAAAGTAACCCCACTTATAAAACAACGATGTTAAGCCGTTTGTTTCATGTCAATCAAAATCTTGGTTGGTATTGATAAGGCTTCACCAAATTGAATTTGGTATGTTGAAAGAGATATTATTTTTCGTCATTAGAAAATCACGAGTTTAATTTTTATTAAAAGGATTAAATATTATTATTGTTGTTGTTAATACAAGAGAAGGGATCACCCAAAACTAGCAACACAATCTATATCATCTACAAACAAATTAAAGCTTGGTTGAGCCATGCATGCCCAACTCATCCTCCCTGCAAAGCTGCTTGAAGAACATTATTGAACCACGTACTATATGTTAGATCCGCAAATTATACTGTGGATCATGGTCATGGCTGCTAC
>NXFB01000345.1:94498-104918 GCA_002525835.2 Ipomoea batatas | reverse complement strand
GTATCCTAAGGGCGCACGAGGTCCGACCTCACTTACGAACCCCGATGGAAGATCTTGACGACCCGATGTCCAAGGACACGGGTCGGAGGGCTATCGTACCCTAAGGGGGCATGAGGTTCGACCTCGCGTACCAACCCCGACGAAAGAGCTTGACGACCCGACATCCAAGGACCCTGGTCGGAGGGCTATCGTACCCTAAGGTGGCACGAGGTTCAACCTCGCTCACCAACCCCAACGAAAGAGTTTTTGGCTCGAGAGTACCCTTGGCCAAATAACTACATACTACAAAAAAACAAGCAAAGAAGCATAGAAACATAGCAAAGCGAAACAAAAAAGCAAAGATAGTCCATAGCGAGAGGGGTCTGACCCCCATATCAAGCCCAAGTCCCAAGCTTGGACCAAGCAAAGGCAACACCGCCACAACGAAGCTGGGCCTCGGCCATGGCTAGGTTCGCGACTCCGACTAACCTCACATCGGCAATGTTTTGGTAGAGTGGGGGTCGGTCAAGTGCCTTATCCGAGCTCATCTCGGACGTACTTCGACCGACTCAGGGTTGGACGAGTTCTTAGTGGTGGCCTAGTCCAATGCTAGCTTGCCGATGGAACGATCTCTCCGTCTCCAGGGTCTTGTTAACCTCCGCTAGGCGCTTCTCCAGCTCTGACACTTGCTCTTTCAAGGCCTCAAACTCGTTGAAAACATTGGCGCACCCAATGAGAGCCTGAAAGTTAAACAATGGAAGGGGAGTACCTCAACCAATCGAGCACTAGGCTCATTCACGCCCCTACTACCCGGGTGGAGAGACGAGATAATGTTACGACACACCACTCGAGCCCAGGTGGGGTCTTTGCGTGGAGGAAGGGTCGGTGCACGAGGCAAGAGGATGTGGGGTAGCGTCGCGGCTCGTGCGTGAGTCGGAGGAGGACGCCCAGGTGACTCGACCCCCATCCTCTTCAGTACAGGTGCGGACGCGCGGTCCATAGCACGACGTAGCATCTCATCACGGGAGGTCATGGTGGGAGATTTTCCTACACATAGTAAGCAAAAGTTGGTCAAGGCATATATTCATAAGCATGGTCTTTGAAAATATGAACAATGAGGGAGTAGGTAGCCACCTCTAGACGCGGCGTCGTGGAGCTCGGACTCGACCTCAGGTAGAGGTGCGGTGACGACGTCAGTAGAGAGCTTGGCCTCGAACGAAGGCTCGACTATGAGCTCGAGGGAGGACTCAACCCCATAAAAGCATTAACGTCCCTAATCAAGTCGGCATGGGGTAGAGGAGCTCTGTGCTTTCTAAAACGGGTATTCCATTAAGAAACGAAGGGGATGGAGGGTCCAATGGAGAGGAACACGAAGCAAGGTTTCCCATTCCTACTAGAGATGTTTATGTCTTGGAGCACTTTCATATGAGCTCGGGTTGAGAAAGCTACATAACCCCTACTCTTTGGGGTTGGAGAGCCCGTGGCTTGGAAGATGTATTGAAACAAGTCGAGGTATGGGTCGACCCTAATGACCTTACATCGAATGAGGAACGCCAAAAGGCGCGTGGAAGACGGGTCGGAGTGGTGCTAGTATCTACTCTCCTTCGCTGACGAATTCTCGTAGCTCAGAGAGTGGGGGACTGATGATGGATATATTGGGAAGTTGAGCGGAGCAAGGAAGATCCGTATCGACCCCAGTCGCTTAGGCCATAGCTCGAGTGTCGACCCCGGGTCGGCACCTTGTGACCACGATTGGGCTTAGGCCATGGCCCATGAGCCGAGCCCAGGTCAACTTGAGTGTCGACCCTGGGTCGGCTGGGTTGCTGACCCTGGGTCAGTCCTAAGGGCTCGGTCAAAGAAGGACTCGGTGGCCCGCGGTCAATGTTTGTTACAACCAACCCCCGTTTTAGGAGGGTGGTTAGGAGGCTTTTTGTAGTATAAAATGGTTCATTGTTGTCTTGTTAAGACATGTTATCATAATTGTCCTAATACGAACATCTTTTGTAATACTCTTACATGCTATATTGATATAGTATTTGTCTCCATGACATTTATCCATTATCTTTCCTATCGAATTATCTATTTCGCTATTTACTATTATTTATTCGTGTTTATTAATTTGGACCCCCGGGTTAATTAAATCCATCAATTGGATTAATGGAAGGTATTTAGATTAAACTAATGACAGTCATCTTGATCTCGACAATTATAGCTCTTGCTTCCTATTTTCCAGATAATTAAGAACTGATTTTTTTTTAAATAAAATACACGGGCTTGCCCGTCCAGGGTGGGGCTAAACTCCAGGCCTATTCTTTACCCTTTAGTCTTTAGTACAAAGTAAAATATTAAAATAACTTAATATATATTAAAATATATATATACAAAGGTTGTATAATTAACCGCCGTGTATTAAGTACATATTATACAGCGGTTATTTAAAAACAGCCGTCTATTAAGTGACATGGTATATGTTAGACTAGTGTTATTTAAAAATCGCCGTGTATTAAGTGGCGTGGTATATATTAGATGGCGGTTATTTAAAAACCATCGTCTATTAAGTGGCGTGGTATATATTAGACTATGGTTATTTAAAAACCGTCGTCTATTAAGTGTCGTGGTAAATAATAGACAGCGGTTTTACGAAAAACCATTGTCTATATATGACGCAGTAGTCCCAAAATATATTGGACGGAGGTTATTTAAATAACCATCGTCTATATTGTGTCGTAATAGACCATTTATGTAATAGTGATATGTTGATATTGTGATAAAACTGTCACGATGTACATATTGAGGGGGAGCATGATTATCTAATTATCATATTATCTGGTTATCCTATTATTCGGATGATCATATTATTCGGATTATTATATTTGGATCATCATATTATTTGGGGTATGATATTCAAGTTATCATTATTCGGATTACCATATTATTTGGATTATCATATTATTTGGATTATCTTGTAGATGGATATGATTGCTTATTTTGTGAAGAATATCTAAGTGGTGAATACTAGTGTGAACATTGGTTGCATATGAAGAGTATGGTGATTCGTATTGGTAATATGGTGATTTGGTATGGATTCGTGGTTATTATATTGGCAATTGACAATATGGATCATCTCTATTTTCAATGGTTAGTGATATGGATGATGAATAATGCATGCTGAGATATGAACATGATTGGACTGTGATTTGATTGGAGGAATTCTTAATGCTATTATTCATCTCTAAGCTATTTTTCTTTCTTACGCCTTGCTTACGTTGAAGAGCCTGCAGCTGATACAAATGACTCTAACTCTCACTAGATGGTCACCTTTGCCAATTTTTTGACAAAATGGGGGAGATAAGCTAGGAGGAAAGTACTTTGAGGATGTTTGATGTGGATTTGATGTGGACAGTCTTTTGATGAACACTTGAATTTAATGTACAAGGGGGAGTATTTACTTATGGGGAGTTTGACATTTGGTTGAAGACATTTGGAGTTTGACATGCTTGACTAATCCTTTTTGGAGTTTGACATGCTTGAGTAATCTTTCGGTGATGCTATTTGGATAATTTTTCGCGGTTGTTGGGGTATTTGGATAAACTACTTATGTTATTCGTATGTATGTCTTAGAAATATTTGGTATCATCTTATGGCTGCTCTTGAATTTTGATATTTTCTCACAAGTTATTGGATGTCTTATTGGTATCCTGTCTTTATTTTCCTTTGTTTTAAATTTGTCTTATATTTTGTTACCAAACTTACTTAAAGCATATTGTTTAATGAAATGTTTGTTTATATTTTTGAAATGCCAAAAGTTTAGGTTGATGAATATTTTTTGTCAAATAATTGTCAAAGGGGAGATTGTAAGTGTACATATGATACACAGGTTATCCACTTTATAATTGTGTTATTATTTGTCAAAAATATTATTATATATTGTTAGGGTATATTTAAATGTCATGGCCTTTGATAAGAATTATCAACAAAAAGCAAAGCCAGAAGTTCTGTTTCAGAGACAGTTTACTCAGCAGAATTTTGGATCGTACTGCCTATTTATTTTTCTATATGGACAGAGTATTTTGACTGGATATTTCAATTTATTGGCTCTGCATGAAGTGATGAACAAAGTGTCGGTTTCTAGAAATAGAGGTTACATTTGTTTTCTATAAATAGACGTGAAAATGTAGAAGCTATTACTCATTTTTTATGCTAAGTGTAAAATCTATTTGCTAATCTTTATTGAGAAACGTTAGAATTGCTAGATATTATCTTGGTGATATTCCTTTATGCTGGTGAAGGTTTGAAGACGAATTGCCATGCAATGTATGAAGCTCAATGTTTGATGATGAAGATTTGAGAAGTTGGTTTAGTGCCTTTTATTATATTGGTGGTGTATTCCAACATTGTAATCTTGGGAGATCATCTAGTGGATTGGGTATACGTTGAGTTGCCACGCAAACGTAGGAGAATTGCTCCGAACTGCGTAACCAATTTCTTGTGTCCTGGTTCTTTTTATTTCTTGCGATTTATTTTGGTTCATCCCTCCACTTCTCCGGATCAACCTCTTTCACCTAAAAAAGATCAAAACACTCTTGAACAACGCCTAAATGACTTTATACGAGAGACGAGGGAAGAGAATGCCAAACTTAAAGAGACCATTACCAAGGAAATGCTAGGAGAAATTTAGGAACTTCGTCACGAGACACTATCGCCACTTCAAACTGTTGAAAGTACACTCACCAAAATCATGGAGATGATCCAAGTGCAAGGAGAGACAAACGCGAACACTGTTACATTAAGGAGCGGGAGAGAACTTCCCGAAGCTATTATACCAACCCCTCAAACTATTCCAACAGAAGAACCAAGGAAGGAAAAAGATGAGACTCCAGAAGTAATACAAGATGAACAAGAAAAAGAAAAAGAAACCGGAAGGGAAGAAGCGTAGAGGTAACCCTCTTAGAAAGGAAAAGAGATTATGCAAGAGCCACCACCTGTACCGAAAGCAAGACTTCCATTTCAGCAAAGATTTCGCACTGACATCGACAACGCAAAGTACGACAAGTTTCTACAGATGCTACGCCAACTGCATATCGATATGCCTTTTATTGATGCCTTAGGAGAAATGCCAAGGTATACTAAATTCCTTAAAGATCTTTTATCTAACAAGAAAAAGTTAGCTGAATCGGCTACTGTGGTACTGGGAGAAGAATGCTCAACCATATTACACAAAAGTGTACCCCGGAAGTTAAAAGATCCGGGAAGCTTCACCATCCCGTGTAATATAGGAGGAACAACTTTCAATAGAGCCTTAGCTGAATTAGGAGCTAGTATTAATTTGATACCCTTTGCATTATACCGAAAATTGAATCTTGGAACGCTTAAGCCGACACGCATGTGCATTCGGCTAGCGGATAGATCTACCAAGTACCCTAGAGGTATTGTGGAAGACGTGCTAGTTAGAGTAGACAAATTTATTTTTCCAGTGGACTTTGTGATCTTAGACATGGACCCGGATGTAGAGATACCTCTCATCCTAGGCCGGCCATTTTTAGCCACTGCTAGAGCCTTAATAGATGTTGGAGAAGGCAAGCTCGTTATTCGAGTATGTGACGAATCTGCCAGCTTCGACGTAACTAAAATAATGAAATATCCCTTAGAGGGAGATGAATGTTTTTTTGTTGACTTTGTGCATGATGAAATTGATTACTTATGTGAGTTGCCCAAAGCCAAAAGGCATAATTTTAACTGGGAATGTCCCACGGGCGCAAAAAACCACAATGAGAATAGTTATGAGCATGAATTAAATACCTTACATTGCATGTTGCTTTTCATCGCGAGGTCAATCGATTTAATTCAATTGAAAATGCATGTAATTCTTTATTTGTTGAAAATATAAACTGTGTTGGAGAAGTTGAGGAGGATTTGGGAGGACAAAAAGGGGATGAATTTGATGAATTTGATGAGGATTTAGATGATGGAGCTGAAAAAGAAAAGGAAGAAGACGAGAAAACTCAGGAAGGAGAATTGAAACAGCTTCCCGAACACCTTGAGTATGCGTACTTAGGGGTAGGGAAGAAACTTCCGGTTGTAATCGCGACGGATCTTTCAAATAATAAAAAATGAACAACTTGTGGCAATGTTAAAGAAGAACAAAGAAGCCATAGGTTGGAAAATGACTGATCTCAAAGGAATTAATCCGGTCGTCTGCACACATAAGATATTATTGGAGGAAGGATCTAAACCTATTGCTCAACCGCAATGAAGACTCAATCCAAATACTTTCGAAGTTGTGAAAAATGAAGTGATTAAGCTTATGGACGTAGGGATGATTTACCCCATCTTAGACAACAAATGAGTTAGTCTAACTCATGTTGTACCAAAGAAGGGAGGAATCACGGTGATCGAGAATTACAAAAATGAATTGATTCCCACTAGAAAAGTAACCGGATGGAGAGTTTGCATTGACTACCGAAAACTGAATGAAGCTACTCGAAAGGACCACTTTTCCTTACCTTTTATTGATCAGATGATCGAAAGAGGAAGCGGGTTTAGCTATTATTGTTTCCTTGATGGGATGAGCGGTTACTTTCAGATACCAGTTGCGCTAGAGGATCAGGAAAAAACTACTTTCACTTGTCCTTTCGGAACTTTTGACTACAGAAGGATGCCGTTTGGCCTATGTAACGCCCCGGCCACTTTCATGCGCTGCATGTTTGTAATCTTTGAGGATTTTATAGGTGATTTCATGGAAGTATTCATGGACGACTTTACAATTTTTGGAGAAACCTTTGAGGAGTGCCTTGGAAATCTTGAAAAAGTTCTGCAGCGATGTCAACAAAAGAACTTAGCACTTTCCTAGGAAAAATGTTACTACATGGTTAAGGAAGCCATCGTTTTGGGTTACAAAGTTCCAAAGAAAACAATCGAAGTCGATAGAGCTAAAACAACAATCATCGAAACATTACCACCGCCGCACAATGTAACATCATTAAGAAGTTTTTTAGGGCACGTTGGATTTTATCGCCGATTCATTAAAGACTTCTCGAAAATTGCAAGGCCACTAACCAGATTGTTGGAAAAAGATGTTGTGTTTGAATTGAATGAAGAAGCTATGAAAGCATTCCGGAATCATAAGAATGCCATGGTAGATACCCCAATCCTTGCAAGACCCAAATGGAATAAACCCTTTGAACTAATGTCTGATGCGAGCAATTTTGCAGTTGGAGTTGTGCTAGGGCAGACAAATGACAAGAAATTTCAGCCTATTGTTTACGCCAGTAGAATGTTGACAAAGCCACAACAAGCTTACACTACCACAAAGAAAGAATTGTTTGCTATAGTTTTTGCTCTAGATAACTTTAGATCATATCTCCTGATGTCGAAAGTCATAATTCATACTGATCACGTTGCGATCAGATTCCTTATGTCTAAACCTGAAGCAAAGCCGAGATTGATTCGATGGATTTTGTTGTTACAAGAGTTCGATGTAACTATAGTGGACCGAAAAGGAGCAGAGAACAGCGCTGCGGATCATTTATCCAGACTTGAAAACGAAGAAGGACAGGATATGACTGGGGATGTTAATGAGTATTTTCTTGAGGAAAAATTGATGGGCATATACCTTACACCTTGGTATGCAGATCTAGCCAACTACTTTGTGGGAGGAGTATTGCCGAAATTCTTAGATATGCACGCTAAAAGAAAATTGAAGGCAAAATCTCGATTCTATTTCTGGGACGAGCCATACCTCTTTAAAGTATGCGCTGACCAAATAATCCGACGATGCGTAACAGACAGTGAGGGGCACGAAATTTTAGGGGAATGCCATCGTATGGGTCATCATTCAGCAAATATAACAGCTAGAAGAGTGCTAGAAGTAAGATTTTACTGGCCCTCTATATTTCGTGACACTCAGATTTGTGTAAGGAACTATGATAGATGTCAAAGAACTGAGAACATTACTGGGCGCGATGAGATGCCACAAAATTACATATTAGCATGTGAAATATTTGATATATGGGGACTCGACTTTGCAGGACCATTCCCGGACTCAAAAGATTTTAAATATATCTTAGTCGCAATTGACTATGTATCCAAATGGGTTGAAGTAGAAGCACTTCTTCGGAACAATGATGCAAAGAGCGTGACAAGGTTCTTGAAGAGATTATTTACAAGGTTTAGAGTGCCAAGGATCGTCATTAGCGATAGAGGAACACACTTTCGGAATGTGCCAATGTGAAGACTACTTCAAAAACAAGGAATACAACACCGAGGAGGAGTTCCATATCACCCTCAAACGACTAGCTATGTTGAGAATGCTAATCAAGACATTAAAGCTATTTTGGAAAAAAACAGTAGCTCAACATAGAATAGATTGGGTTGTAAAGCTTAACGACACATTATGGGCCTTTCGTACAGCATACAAGACGCCAATAGGAACTACCCCGTAGAGACTCCTTTATGGAAAAGCATGCCACCTTTCGATAGAGATTGAACATAAGGTGTACTAGGCAATCAAGAAGCTCACGAAGATTTGACTATGGCTGGAAAGGAAAGGATGTTTCAACTTAATGAACTTGAGGAATGGCGCTTACTTGCTTATGAAACATCCAAAGCTTATAAAGAAAGGTCAAAACTCTATCATGACATACATATCAAGAACAATATAGAATTCACTGAAGGAGATTGAGTTCAACTATTTAATTCTAGATTGAGATTATTTCCAGGCAAACTTAAATCTAGATGGACTGGACCATATATTGTTACACAAGTTTTTCCTTATGGGACCTTGGAAAGTATGCATCCCGAGAAAGGCAGATTCAAAGTGAACGGTCATCAGGTGAAGAAATATTATGGAATGGAGAGCGTACAAGGCGTAGTCCAATGTTGCCGACTGGAACCATGGGATAATGAGTAACAAGATCAGCAAATCATCCTTACCGGGCTAAAGACGTTAAACGTAGCGCTAATCGGGAGGCAACCCAAAGTTTACATTGCTTTCTTTTTATCTTCTCTTTATTTTCATAAGTAACCATCCAAGTTGTGTGATTCCCTAATTTGTAGGTTCTATAAATTCAATATGCAGAATTTGACATGCGCACAAAGTCTGGCAAACACACAGGTGCATGAGAGCTAAATCCGAAGATGGGATGCTTACTTGATTTCCACCTCTTATCCCTCCTTTATTCATTTTGTGTACCTCATATTGTCATTCTAAAGTGTGGAAATCTTGACTCTTATTACACTTATTACTTGACTACTAATTTTTTGACCAATATTTACCTCACGATGATATGACATGTATTAATTGCCACAATTACTTTATATTTATTAATTGACGTACCTATAAAATAACTGATCTTACTAGTTACATACTACAATGTAATTGTGAATCAAGATCAGATGACATAAAACTTCAGATAAGAAGCGTGTCTACTACCCGACTAGGCAACATGCTTTTAATTAATTTTTTAAGTTTCCTACCATAGGAATCAAACCTCAACCATACTGCTAGAGCAAGACTTCTAATGTGACATTTAAACTATTTGAGTTAAGTCACTGCACGTGGAGCATGGCAGAAATATTTATTCCCTATACTTAAACTCGATATCTTATAAACACTTGAAACGTTGGCATGATCGTGATTTTGTTTTGGTTTTGAACTGTCGGTTCACGGTTTCGAAAAATGAGAAATCGGAACCAGAACCTTTGAAGGTTCCTGTTTTGGTTCTGGTTTGAACCGCTAGTTCGAATTAGATTTTTTTTATAAATTATATTTTTTATTTTTAAATAGTCCAAATTCAACATTTTTTTAAAATAAAAATTGATTTTGAAATTTTTTAAAAAATGGTTATGACAATTATTTAAATTTTAAAGTTAAACTAAAAATAAAAATAATTTTAGAAATGTACTTATTTTATCAAAATTAAGTTGTTTATATATTTTATCCAAATTTCAATTTGCAAGTGGCAAGCATTTCAACCTTTACTAAAGTTATCCATTTAATTATTTGTTTTTCTATTTGGAACATAAACCGACTGGTTCACGCTTTTATTAAACCGGAACCAAAACCTTTTGGATTCCGATTCCATTCTACAGTGCCCAATTTGATTGGAACTATCTCCGTGGTTATCTCTGCTCCCAAAATGTTGAATTCCCAACCCGGGTCTCACGCACCCGACCCAATAAAGCATCTCGAAGGATGTAAATTATGGTAACTTAATTGAACACAGAGGCTAGACTAAGGAGCCCCTCACTTTGAGAGGTTGCCCCACACTGTTGTTCCTGGTCTTTGCTTCCAAACTTCACCCCGGTGACCAATTGAGCTGCTCATACGGCATCTCGGTGGTTATCTCTATTGCTAAGTCATGGAGTTTAAGTGAAATAGTAAAGATTGTAGAATTTCATGTATTCTTAGAGACAGATTTGTTCGGTTGGAAAGTGATATGAC
>NXFB01000345.1:77517-88677 GCA_002525835.2 Ipomoea batatas | reverse complement strand
TGCTATATATAACCATATTTCTTTCTTCTTCTTTGATTTCAGTATGAGATGAAAAGGGGTGATGTACCAAAAGCAATACAATGTTACGCAAATGAGGCTAAAGTTTCTTTCGAAGAAGCTCGTGATTATGTTGATGGTCATATCAATGAAACATGGAATAAAATTAATAAATTTCTATTTGATGACACTTTCACTAAAACATTTGTTCAAGCTACCATGAATGTTGGCAGAGTATCTCTGTGCATGTATCAATATGGAGATGGACATAGCTTCAAGATGTTAGAGACTAATAATCGTATCCAGGCTGCCTTGTTTGATCCAATTCCTCTAATCATATAGCCATGAAAATGTATGTTGGTGAACAATGAGAATGTATGTTTGTGGAATGGATTATTGTCGATGTTGATGAATTAAATCATTCTATTTAATGTTGTATGGTACTATGGTTGGTACCAAATTAGATTTGAATTTGAATTTGAATTATTTCAACTAAGATGATGAATTCTGTATGTCTATATATATATTTACTCAAAACAATTAATGAGTAAACGAGACACAAAATGTAACATAGAGTTGGAAAACGATCCGGTGCTTTGTAAGGCCTAACTTTTGTCACGATTAAGTGCTTAAAACTAACTAAAAATAATAATTTAACCTATGCCAAAACAAGATTAACCTCAATTTTATTTCATTATACTTGTATATTAACCAACAACGTGTTTCAGTAGCAAAACATTGGACTTGGCCCTCAAAGCCTCCGCCCAAAACATTGGACTTTGATCACCCCGGGGATGCATTTACCTAATGCAACATAGTGTTTTTTCACCCTTCAATATCATACTTAGTACGAACAAGATTAATCTTAGTGTAAAAAGTATAGTGTACACTGACTAAGAGTCTTGATCGGTACTTGCATTACACTACTACCTATACTAAGCCTATTCTCTTGCATCTAATCAGAAAACACATAGTCCTAATCTCATTCATTCACTTAGGCCCTGTTTGGTAAATAATCAGCCTATCAGCCGATTTTGGCTTATTTGACCATTATATTATTAGTTGGTAAATAATAAGCTTTTTGTAACTCCAAAATGCTAAAATTCAAAATGCTACTCAAAGTAGCCTTTTCAATTAGCTTTTTGAGGAAAAAAATTATACCAAACAGCCATCAGCTAACAGCTAATTTATCAAACAACTTTCTACAATCAGTCAATGTTATCAAGAAATCATACCTTCTACCCCAAACAGCCAACTCAATCAGCTAACAACCATTTACCAAACAAGACTTTTTTTTTTTTTTTTTTTGAACCAAGAGGACCTTAATTACACTTATATATGTTACTTTACTTTTACTTGTTATTATACTTTGATAAGTTGTCCTCTAATATTAGTTCACGGGTTTTTCTATGCCAACACAGTGGAGGAGGCTGCCCTGCGTCTTGCAAATGATAAAGGCACCACACCCGTATGCATAAATTCTTTTTTATTTTTTATTTGTTTTTGGAATGATAAGGAAACCACCAACACTATTCGAGGGCATAATAGATAAACCCTTATATTATATAATAGTCATCAAATCAGGTGAGAGGTAACAACTCAGTGTGTTGGACTCAAACAAAATTAGAGGGCACTGGCAATATATAATTGAACACCCTTCATAATTTTATTTTTTTTGTGACGAAGAAAATCTATAGTTACTATATGAGGGTGTACACGAGATAAATAGCTTGACCATATTTTTTGAGTGTATATATATATATATATATCTATCAGTGGGCAGATGCCTATGTCAATATCCCTGCGGAGGATGCTGCTGCCCTTCATTATATTGCTTGACAGATTATCATGAAATAATCCGTCTCTCATCTATGATCACTCGCCTTGCAAATGATAAAGGAACCTCACCTGTAAGTATAAATATGATAGTTGTTTTTGGTACAATAAAAGATGATGAGATGGAGATGCTATTTGTTGAGGAAAAGGGATTTCAGAGATCAAGAACAAAAAATGAAGAAAGGANGATGTACGTATAAACTCTTTATTTATTTATTTTAGGTTACGAGCGAAATTCATAGTCACTACTTTGTGCATTGCATTGTCTATACCAGTCAATAGACTGCTTCCACGGAAAGTCAAACTTAAAACTTTATGGTTATAAAATCAACCATCTAACCAACTTGATTGGAGAGAGGTCATGAACTGGTCTAAAGGGGGAGGGGGTAATGAGGATAGTTGCCCCACCCACCGTTTTATACACACAGACACATAGACTCATGATAAAATGAGTCCACTCTTTTTCATGAGTCCGTGTGGACAGATCTGGACCATTGAATGCTTGAGATCAATAACTTATATTTCACCAAGTATGCAACTGTGCACTCGTTATGTCTTTATAAATGAGTGACGTTACCCAGTGACCCCAATTTAGAGATACACCAATATAAATTTGTTGGGCAGCGTCTCAAAGAGTCGAGTCCAACATCCTGTCATTAAAATTATAGCTTCTGGCATAGTGATAAACAATTGATCATCATGAGAATTGATACTAAAGCCATGTTGTGTTGGGAGGGAATTGTTGGGCTGGCTATGATAAACGCTTGATCTGACAAAATTAATTACTACTATAACCATATATATTTCTTTATTTTCCTTTGATTTCAGTATGAGCTGAAAAGGGGTGATGTACCAAAAGCAATTCAATGTTATGCAAATGAGGCTAAAGTCTCTCTGGAGGATGCTTGTGATTTCGTTGATTCTCATATCAATGAAACATGGAATAAAATTAATAAATGTCTGCTTGAAGATGACACTTTCACTAAAACATTCGTTCAAGTTGCAATGAATGTTGGCAGAGTATCTCTGTGCATGTATCAATATGGAGATGGGCATGGGATCAAGAACTTAGAGACTCAAAATCGTATCCAGGCTGCATTGTTTGAACCAATTCCTCTAATTATATAGCCATATGAAAATGTTTGTGGAATGGATTATTGTTGTTGTGGAGAAATTGAATCATCGTATTTAATGTCGTATGGTTGGTACTATTAAGACTCTTGTTCTCCTAGTTGTAGTATACTTCTTCCTTGTATATATTTATCTCATTGTATCCTTGTCAAGTGAATGTTCAATTATGTTACTCCTAATCTGGTATCAGAGCTTAATTTTTAAAATTTTTTTCATGGCCACTTTTGACGGTTCTGTCGCGGTTTCTTCTGAGCATACCGTCTTGGATAATATATGTCAAAATTTCCAACATCAAATTTGATTTTTGAGGAGTTCATAAACGTTTGGATTAGGTTGAATTAGATTTGAATTATTTCAATTTAAGATGATGAATTCGCATGTCTATATATACTAGCTCAAAGCCAAAGACCTTGTGGTCCAGCGGCATCCGGTGTACACTCCCATGTGGAAGGGAGTGGGTTCGAGTCTCAGTGGAGGCATCTGTTGACTCTTTGTGCTTCAGTAGGTTGAGAAAGTAGCTATGAACAGATACTACAATGTAACAGAGTCAGTAGAACTCAAAAAAAATAAAAAAAATATATATATATACTAGCTCAAAACAATTAATGAATAAATGAGAAACAAAATGTACCATAAATTGGGAAATGGTGCTCTGAAAGGCGTAATTTTTGTCAAGATTAAGCACTTAAAACTATGCCAAAACAAGATTAAGCCCAATTTTTTTCATTATACTTGTATATTAACCAGCAATGTGTTTTAGTAGCAAGACATTGGACTTGGCTCTCCAAGCCTCCGCCCAACATCTTATCCACACCCTATGGTTCTCCTCATCATCCTACCTTAATTTGAGGAAGAGAACTAACCTTAATTCATGTTCAAATTGGAATCTTAATTTGAAAAAGATGAAAATACCATTAATAAATTCATATTTCGTCATGTCTTAAACAATAGGGTGACCAACGTCGTGATAAATTTTGGCACCAAAATAATAGCTGTGTATGTAAATTGGTACTAAAACAATAATTTTGGCCCCCATATTGGCTCCCTGCATGTCCCTGGTTAGTATATTGGATATTATCAACAATTGCGTCAACTGGTTCGAAAATGAGTTATCGAGTAAGCGGAGTATGATCTACGTATACGAAAGTCGCAAATTCGATACTTACCAATATTTTCTCCGTCAATTTTTTGCCAACCACTACGCACAACACCGCACCATAATTGGATGGTTGGTAATAATAATTACATGTCTAACATATTAGCCTCTTTCTCGTCTCAAACGGTTGAATTCCCAACCTCAATGACACGTTACGCCTTTCTTGTCTTTGATAATGATTGATATAATGACCCATCCTCCTGTATATATTCTGAGTTTGACAGCATCACCAGGTAAGGGGAAGTTCTTCCAGCCACACGTAGTCACGTACAATCGTTGCATTCATTTTATACTTTCAATAATTCATTTTGAGATTTTATTTAAGGGTGATGAATTTTGTATATATATAATCAAAATAATTAATGAGTGAATGAGAAATAAAATGTACCATAAAGTTGAGAAAAGAAACTTGAAAAGACCGGACTTTTGTCAAGATTAAGCTCTAATTAGTACTATGCTTATTAATTGTTGGACCGTAACTTATATTAGTTTGGAGAGTCGAGTTCAACATTTTGTCATCGAAACGTGAAATTTTCTACTAGCTATAGCTTTTCGCATAATGGCGCTTGATACCGATAGGTGCTTGATTCTAACAGTAACGAATATGTAACTTTATTTCATTGTACTTATATATTAATCAGCAACGCATTTCAATAGCAAGACGTTGAACTTGTCCATTCAAATCTTTGTTCCATAGTGAGCGAATATATATATGTTTATAATTATTTTTTTTTAGCAAGTGTGAGTTGTGAAACATATTGCTACAAATGATCTTTTGCCGACACATATGTAGTTATCAACTTTACTGTGCAAATCCTTGAGAAGAAGGGAACTAAGAAAGCGTCGTTGTACATGCCAGCATATATGGTCGGTTTTTGGGTTTTTATGGTCATGTTCTTATAAATAAATGAGACCAGCGCAATCTTTAAAATCAATACGTAAAATATATGACTTTTACTTCAAGTTATCTCTGCAGATTCAGGGCGTGAGACATCACCTGTGCCGTTGGGGAAACATAATGGTTTTGACCTACTCAATTAATTAGATCCTAATTATTAGGAAAGAGAAGTGATTTAGGATAAAACTGATGTATTTTAGAATTAATTGTAGATCTTTTTTTCTTGGGTAGCTAGGTCAAAAATAAATATTAGGCTCTAAAAATTGAGACCCTATGCTATTGCCTATCTTGCACGTCCGAAAATCCAGCCATGGTACATTTTGAAGAATAGGTTAAATAGTCTTTGTTGATGATGCCTTGCCTTGTTGGTTTCTCAGAGGCATTTAAAACACTATGCAACCACACTACCGAGAGGAACTCAACATTTCTTTTTGGGTTACAAGAGAAATTTGCAGCCACTACTAGATGGATGTGCACGGCTCAAATTCCGCCTTATGATTATAATTTGCATAGGACCAGAAAGAGATAAAGCAGTGCAGCTAATTACCCATAACTTATCATGACCAGCTCAAACCAAGAAAGCTAATAGGGATAGGTCGCTCCCACCGAGAGTTGAACTTGTAACCTGGTTACCAAATCAGTGGCCTGACCAACTTAACTGTACTCAAGTTGCCCTTATATATATAAAAACTTGCAACCCAAAATAGGAATACTAAATAGGAATACAAAACAAGAAAGCAGTTTTCACACACACTAGTTTAATTATAATAATGCTAAAGTGTTGTTTTAATTACACTCCACGTTCATTTGACAATATATATTATTATATGACTCTTGAATTTTAGTTTCATTTTTCACACACTAGTTTCATTCATTTTAATAACACTAAAGTATCATTTTAATTATACTACAATTTTATTTTACGACCATAGTCCATATAGCACTATGAACCATGGTCCACTATATAACAATTAATGAATATTTTTTCACTCATATTTAGTCAATATAATCGACTAAGTGCATGTGTTTTTCTTTCTTGTGAGAATAGGGGTTATTTCAATCAGTTACAGACTATGACACCTGGATTGAGAGGAATAAATGTTATATTATTAACTATTAATTTCCAATATATAGACTTTTTGTGACTTGACCTACATATACTTTAAATTTAGCATTATATTTAAACATTTAAACATATTCTCAAATCTCAAGAATAAGTATTAAATTATATAATAATTTAGCATTTTTACCATGGGTCTTTAGATTTAGCACAACCTTTCTTTTAAGATCCATTGATGGATTATAATTGGGGTTATTTAATTTCATTCTCAACCATAACATGTCATAAAATAAAGTAAACCACTAATAAAGCGAAGTTGGGAGGGGTGAGTCACGATTTTGGAAAACGACAAACTGGAAACAAAATCTTTGAAGGTTCTAATTCTGGTTACGATTCAAATAGCCGGTTCGAATCGAATTTTCTTTTGGAACGTTTTATTCTGAAATTTTTAAAAAATGATTATATCAAATATTTATAATTTAAAAAAAGGGCTTGCACTTAATTTTACAATATTAAGTTGCTTGCTTATTAAAATTTCAAGTTGCGGGTAGCATGATTTTCAACTTAAGATCTCAATTTGAACATAAATAAAGGGATTTAAGCCATAAAATCGATCTCAACATGCAGCTCTCCTCGCCATCCTACTCTAATTATCTGAGGAGAAGAACTGTGAATTGCGACCGTGCTCAATTTGAGATCTCAATTTAAAAAGGATGAAAATACCTTTAATATTAAAAATGCAATACAATCACTAGTCCTATATTTATTAAATTTGTACTCAAATATAATGATATATTCATTTATCACGTGATATGTACCTCCTTAATATATTATGAGTGGAAGAAGTTAGTGCAATCAAAAACTATGAATTCCAATCTCCCAATAATTCAGTCTGCATTCTGTCTGATAGGAAATGCTTTAGGCGTGGTTGTGCTTGAAGTTGTGCCTACATCACAATATAATTTATTAATACATATAATGTTCAAAACTAACTATGAAAAACTCTTGCTAAATACTTTGTGGTTTGATGGTACCACTATTTATTTTCATAAGGAAGGTCTGATGTTAATTTTAGTACATAACATCTACTCTACTTGTGACACTAATTAATGGAGACTAGACTTTTATTCACTGAAAACAAATAGCCCTTCATTTTGAGTGGTTACTCCCATTAGATACAAAATAAGTTTAGCAGAGAATCGTAACATATCCCAGGATACCTTGGATATGGGTAAAGACTTGCATAAACCAGTCACTCTCCCACACAGAGGCACAGTTGAAAACATAAGAGCATCTTTCATAGTCAAGATCTTTTGTTGGTTTTTTAAAAATTAAGTAGGAGCGAGGAGAGAGAGAAAAAGAAAAAAATTCTAACAATTAAATTAAAAAAAAAAAGAAAAAAAGAGTGCAACAGTCAAAATTTCAAAAGCTCCCCAGCTTCCCACACGCCCGTGTGCTCCAAGCGCACTCCCTTGCTTCTTCTTTTTTTTTTTTTTCTTTTCCGATAAAAACTAAAGTCTTTGGTGGAGAAAAAGAAAATTAATGCTCACATTAGTTAAAAATCATACAACAATTTTTATTTCTACAAAAATCAATATAAAAACTCTTATTGGATGCTCTAAGAGCCTATTCAGCAGTGATGAACAGTGATCTACTGTACATACAGTCAGCAAGTGCATGCTAGCTAGCCTAGCTTCTTCCATTAGTGATTGGTTGGTATGTTTGTTTGTTTCCTTCAATACAAATAGTGTTGCGGAAATACAAATACAAATATAAATATAAACATATATATACACTCAAAACATTTAGAGCGTGCGAACAAATATAAATGCATGGAATCTATTTCAGACATGCTTGAATGATGGTACAAAGCCTGCAGTAGATTATGTCTACTTGTTTCTAGGTGTCTATTGTGAAACATATATTTTTTTCCTTTTACAATATACACGAATGGTCTTTTCTGTACTAGTGATCGTAAGTCTTTGCAGTATCAAGTCAAAACTCTACTATATTATTGTTGGTATATAAACATAAATATATATAGGGACAAATTGTATTGTAAACCCTAATCCAAATTATGTACCTAATATGTCAGGTGAATATATAGAATTCATTAATTGCAAGTATACAATCATAATCATGATTGATATATAGCACACGCGGCACATGCCTGATCATGAAAATTATGTGATTCTCTATAAAAGCTGCCAACCCAACTCAGTTCTTATATCGTGGACCGCGGTCCACAATGCATTGTGGACCACGGTCCCCAAAACGACGTCGTTTTGATTAATGAAACATACGGATGAATTCGCGTCACTCACTTTCTTTTCATATATACTGCAGTTTCTTTTCATATATACTAAACTTTCTTTTCATATATACATCACTTTCTTTTCACTTTCTTTTCATATATACTGCAGTTTCTTTTCATATATACTGCAGTTTCTTTTCATATATGCTGTACTTTCTTTTCATATATGCTGCACTTTCTTTTCATATATACATCACTTTCTTTTCATATATACTGCACTTTCTTTTCAACACAACTGCAGTTACTTTTTGATATAACTATAGTTTCATTCGATAATATACAACTGTAGTTATATCAAAAAGTAACTGCAGTTGTGTTGAAAGGAAACTGCAGTTGTGTTGAAAGGAAACTGCAGTTGTGTTGAAAAGAAAGTGCAGTATATATGAAAAGAAAGTGAGTCGCGCGAATTCATCCGTCTATTTCATTAATCAAAACGACGTCGTTTTGGGACACGGTCCACGATATAATTTGCGAACCCAACTCTCAGAATTCCACACACACAAAAGGAAACATTAAGCAATTTTATTATTATTCAATTCAATGCCTGCAATTGTCGGCATACTTTCTACTTTCACATGCAAACTCCCTTCCTTTCGCATGTGTTATCACACCTCAACAACAACAACAACATCAAGAAGATCTGGAAACTATGGCCCTTCCACATGGGATTTCACTTACATTCAATCTCTCAACACTACTTATAATGTAAGTAACTTATTTTATTTAATTTTTATCATTTTTCCTTATGTTTATCTATTTATTACAATCGCCTTAATTCCGTTTATTCTGACCTTCATAGTTAATTTTTTTGGCTTGTAACTGTAAATTTATGAGTCTTGAATGCAGGTGAATTTTTATCTGGTTTCTACTTGATTGTTAATCAAATTAATTATCTGTATTAGACAACATTCTTACTGTCAATTTCCATATGAAACTATAATTGAAGCAAATGTTGTTGCCAAAATGCTTGCAGGCTGAGAGGTTTGTTACGAGGCGTGACGAGTTGAAGGAAAGAGTGAAAGATATGTTGAAGAATGAAGAGATGAAAGAATTGGAGAAAATGGAGATGATTGATGAACTGCAGAGGCTTGGTTGTTCTTACCATTTTGAGGATGAAATCAAGGCAGCTTTGATGGACATCTATATGAAGAATAGTAATACTTACAAGTCATCATCAGAGGAGAAAGACTTATATGCCACAGCTCTTCAGTTTAGATTGCTCAGACAAAATGGCTATAACATCTCTCAAGGTTAGTTATTGCAATAGTTTCTTAAAGAAAGTTTATAGTGGCAACAACATATCTCAATGCTAAGGGCATGTTTGGTTGGCTGGAACTTTTTTTCCAAGGAAAACATTTTCCTAGAAACCATGGGAAGTGAAGTTTTCTTGGGTTTGGTTCATTGGAAGTTATTTTCCAAAGGAAGTGCAATTCTTCGTTTTCATGGAAAAAAAATCTTAGGTGAGGGGTGTGATTTCTTTTTCCATTGCAATTGGGAAGAAAAAGCCAAATGGTATGACAAATTTACCCTGTACTTCTCTCTTAATACATACATATAAATAATAATAATAATAATAATAATNATATTTGTTTTTGGAATGATAGGGAAACCACCAGCACTATTCGAGAGCATAATAGATAAACCCTTATCTTGTATATTAGGCATCAAATCACATGAGAGGTAAAAATTCGGTGTGATGGGCTCAAACGAAATTAAAGGGTACTGACAATAATTAAACACCCTTCATAAAAAAATTTTAGTGACAGAAGAAAATCTATGAGGGTGTACACAGGATAAAAACTTGACAACCACCGTTCTTGTTATGAAAATGGCCGAAATGGAACCGGAGCCTTATATAAAGGAAGATCCCGGTTTCAGTTGGCCTTTCTAGTTTGAACTACCCGTTCTAACCGGATTTTTTAAAAAATAAAAAATTTTATGTTCTATTTCAAAATGACCAAAATACAACAATTAATTTTTTTCATCTAGACTTTTAAAAAATAGTTATATCAAATATTTAAATTTTAATCTAAAAAAGATAAGAAAAATTTTTGAACTTGAACTTAATTTTACCAAGATTAATTAAGTTTCATACTTATCTTATTATCGAACTATAATCAACATATATTAATTTTTTAAACTACATGTCCAATTAATTGTGAAAAAAGTGCGATTTGCATGCAGGATTGCAAAAAGGCCAGGTGGCCAGGTCATGGTGGTTGGAATATTTTTCAAGCTTACTGTTTTTTGCTGTTTTTGGAATGTTAGGCTTAAATACCTTTTATAATTGTCCTTGAATTGTTAATATGTTGATTATTTAAAACCACACGTTTTTGTTTCCCATTCTATAAAATAATATAGTGCTGCTGCAATCATCCACCCCCATCTTGTAGCTAATCTGCACTTTGCCTTGCCAACGTTGAAAAGCAAAATTAACATAAATTTTTTTTTTTTTAAATTTTCTGATTATTGTGTAGATTTCTTGTTTCTCTCCATTTTCAAGCATTAAGAAGTTTGTAGGAGTGATCCACCTACAACCGAGAGGTCGTAGGTTCAAACCTCAAACTCTTAGGTTTGAGCCGATCAGCTATGAGTAATCTAGACTGATTTACCGCCTTGTGTTCCTTTGCCGGTTAGGGTCACAAGGCAAGGAAAACAATTAACCTCGCTAAAACAAGAACTTTGTAATTTTGGATCTCCAAGAATTAATAATTTAATAGCTAAGTTTTGAGTTAATTCCATTGTTGATCCTAGATTTATAGGTAACA
>NXFB01000345.1:44865-56411 GCA_002525835.2 Ipomoea batatas | reverse complement strand
TATATTTTAAAACTTAAAGTAAAAAAAAAAAAAAAAAAAAAACAGTTTTTACATGATGCTGTCACTTGTCGGTACCGGACAGAAATATATCATTGAATCAAAATTTAACTCCGCTTAGCATAGGGCAGTTGGTAAGTTAAAGGGGGCAGTTGGTAAGTTAAAGGGGTTTGAGCTCGCCAAGTTTTTACCTGAGTAGACCTTTGAATTAGTCCCACAAATATCGGATGAAAAGAAAAACAAAACAAAAAATAAAAAACACATTTTATGTGACAAGATGGGATATAGTGGATGAAGTTGAGCTCTAATTGCATCATTCATTATATCATGAATCATAATCCACTTGGTAGAGTAGATCACAGACATAAAGTACATTTTTAATATACTAAATGTTTATTTTTTAAAATTACATTATTTGAGGACCAAAGGTTCATTATTTGGTACCAAGGACATCCACAATAGTGGATTTTAAGTGGTTTTTCAATACTTATAAACTTGAATTGAAGTTGGTTTTTCAACAAATGGGGGAGTGATTTTTTAGTGGTTTTGCATAACATAAGGGTCTTGTTTTTGTCTCCATAGTGGGACTCACCAAGAAAAAAAAAAAACAAACAAACAAACAAACAAAGTTGTCTCGCGTGAGGCGCAAATCTTGTGCCCAACCGTACGCATGCACAGTAGTCGGGCGTCTAATCGTTTAATTTCTCTACTTCTATTTTTTTTTTTCAGATTTTGTTTAGTTTTGTTTTTATATTTTTTCCTTTTTCCCTTCCCTCATATCTTCTCTTTCCTAGTCACACCTGTCAAAACTCCTCAAAATTTATGTCTATTGGTGAAGGTTTTGGGCACAATGAATCCCTTTTGATGATGAGTAGTGATATATATGATTGAAATAATTACAAGTATATAATATTCTTGGCCTCTTAGGACAACTCTAATCAAGTTCGTTAAACATTTGACTTAGTAATCAAAATGTTTCAAATTCGATTCATCGTAAGAGTTTTCTATTAGCATTCTTCTTTTGAACTGATCAACTATCGATAATCTAGGGCTTTACTTATATCACACTTCCGGTTAGCGACTGGAAGCATTCCTATAAATGAAAGTAATAAAGATCTCACAAATTGCTTAAATTATTGTTACCGCTTTGCAACCAACCACGGTACGTTCTCAACTTCGGCAAATTATTCTGTGGATCATGATCCACATAGCTGTGTGAACTATGAATATATGGTACATTTTTATAATACTAAAAGTATATTATTTTTGTACTGAAGGTATATTATTTCGTAGTATATATAAAATAATGTACTTTCAATACTTAAATAATATACTCTAAAATAATGTACTTTATGTACAAAAATAATGTACTTTTAATATATTAAAAATGTATTTTTTATTTACGGTCCATGCAATTGCTCAACTTCCCTCCACCCTTAATTGAGTGCTAATGAATGACGGATCGACCAACTTAAGTAATTCTAGTTCAATCGGCTCATAGCTCAAGCTCAAGTCCCACCCAAACTTATTTTGGGCCAATATACTTAACATCTTGATCTTTTTGTAAACTTAATTAATTTCTTATTCAATAAAGCTAAGTACCATTACTAAATCAATTGTATAAAGAAACTGTGGCGTAAGTATTACTTGTACTGAGAAACACTATTAAATAAGGTTGCAAAAATTGTTAGGCACTCTTTGGGCGTACGTTTTTTTTTTCTTTTTCTTAAAGTATTTAAAAAAAATAAAACTTAGTAATTATAAACTATTTAATCCTTTAATAATTTGTACTAAAATATTAAATATTAACCTAAAAACATCTGAAATTGTAAATTGTATAAAGATTTAAAGAATAAAAACACAACACAAAGTCACAACTCAGAAAGTACTAATATTAAAGTACTTGATTTCGAATTTTTTTTATTGCATTTTTAGGGTTATTTCACTAAAATTGGCATCAGTTTGAACAAAATAACCAATTAAAAAAAACCACTAAAAAATAGCTAAACGACAGCCTAGACGACTAGCTAGGCTGCCAAGTCCGCCGTGACCTAGTCGGCGCCTAGGCCACCTAGGAGGACACCTCGACAGCCGATTGTCTAGAACAACGATTTCGCTGTCAACAGCCTAGCACAATCAGTGCCTAGGCGCGAGTTTTGTAACATTGCTATTAAACACTTTTTAATACTCCGTAATATATATGTTTTAAAATATTGATCAAAATCAAATTGTATTAACTGTTAACAAACAAATTAAATTGGACAATCTTTTCACTTCCACATTTAATTTGAACACAAAAGGTCTTGACTTGAACAACACTTCCAATCTGCTCCTCCATTACATTGATTGGCAAGAATCCTCTCCAGTTCACTTGGCCTGCAAGGAAGCATGAGTGCACCTTCATGTTCAAACCCATACTCCTCTGCAGCTTTTTCCAACAGCCTTAAGAATGAAGGGTGCGTTAAACAACTCAGAGGAACAATGAATCTCTTGAGCTTCTCATCATTGTCCACCGCCATCACCGCGAAATGCCCTTCTCTAACGTCATTAGCCACATTATCCTTGGAGTTCTCGAACTCGTCAAAATGATCAACAGATGACCTCTTGTCGGGTACAAAACTCCTTCGAAATTTTTGCACCACTGTCTTGAGACTCATGCCATTCTTTTTCTTCCCGTTTGATCTGGACAACTTTGCCATGATACTTGAATTGCGTGTTTCCTTTTCTAGATTTGAATTGAGGTTGTGAATAACCATGTTAGAGTGGGCTATATATAGAGTGTTGGTAACAGTGAAGAGGGATGAGATAAGGTATATAGGAGGAGAACATTGCATGTGAACGAGGTTTGATTTTATCCTAAATTGCAAGTTGAAATGTCCCTTTTGATTAACAAATAATAAACACGCGTATAGTATATTGTATCTTTCTATCATACCAACTTCATTTTATTGTATATTTTTTAAGTGTTTGACTGATTATTAAGTCTAAACAATATTTTATTTCCTTTCATTCTTATAGATAAATATAGATTAATATAGCAAACAAAAGTATAAATTTTTAGAAGTAATCAAGGAGAGATATAATTTTGCCCTGCAGGTCCATAGTTTGATTGGTTTTCTAGAATACAAGAAGGGGTGGCAAATTATATTGTATACCATGGTTCACGTTAGAATAGGGTCACTGATAAATGTTCATTTTTAATATATTGAATATTCATTTGTAATGTATTGATAAATTACTTTTGAATAGTATAATATATTAAAAATGAGTCTTCAATATATTAAAAATAAACCTTAGGTAAGTCATCTACGGTTTGCAAAAAAAAGGTAAGTGATCCACTTTGCAATAATGTGGACCATAATCCACAAACCACAGTATAATGATCAGGTGTAGGTTGGACCTAAAGAGGTCGGTGCGAATTCGTTGAGAGCAATATAGCTTGAATGTTCAAATATATTGCTGTAAATTCATTTTATCCTGAGAAATTGACACTATAAGACTCCTAACATCCTCGAGAGATAACGAACCAGTTTTAAGAAAAAAAGTGTGTTACACACGATTTAGATTTCCCTCCACTACAAGAAAAATCGCGATTAGTGATGAAACTTTTTTCGTCACAAATCACGTTTTGCAACAAATTTTTACATTTTCGCAATGGAATCTATTATGTAGTGTCAAGACTTTTCGTATTTCATTTTGTGACGGAATTAATCCGTCGAGAGCGTGGTGACGGAAGTTTCCATCACGAGTACAGTCCGTCACCGTTTTGACAATAGAAATGTTTCTTCCTGTTGCAATCGCATGAAAAGAAATATTTCGTCGCAAAATTCATATTCCGTTATATATTTCTGTGATGAAATATAAGGACGGAAATAATTCTTGTCGTGATTTCGTCCCTAACCTTTCTGTTGCAAATTTTGTATTCCATCATAATATTTCGTCGTAAAAAATGACGAAACAAATTGTCGTCGCAATTTCGTCACTAACTTTTCCGTTGCAAAAGGATTATTTCTTAAATTTAAATCCTATTTTATTTAATTTTTATTTTTTGGGGGCTTATTCACCAACTATCTTATAAAAACCAATTAATTTGATCGATTTCAGTAACCTTCACGTTGACAGTGAAAATGGTATGAATGTTGCAAGTGGTGCACATTCAAATATCGCTACTCCGTTCCGGTTTATGGTAGTTATAATGCAAATGATATTTCCACCAATATTGAAAATTATTATTATTATTATTATTATTATTATTATTATTATTATTATTATTAATTTCATCTGATTCAACCCATGCCTTGATGCCTTCATGTTTATTTTCTGCCACATGACAACTAGCTAGATACTAGAAGTCGACCCGAATTCTTGTTCGTACAAGCAAAGTACACGTAAAGTCGTAAATGCACCTGCCACAAGTCGCAATCATGCTTGAAGTTTTGTCCACAACATCAATATATGTAATTGTCTAGGTAAATAATTTTTAACTTTTTTTATTTATCATTTTTTGCTGTTTTATGGCTAATATAGGTGTTTTAGGACTTGGTAAATTGCTTTTGAGATTATCTTTATTTTTTTAATTAAAAAAGTTGATTTGAAAAAGAAAAGTTATTTTGAGAGTTTGAGTAACTTTTAACTTTGATTTTTGAAAGTATATTATCAAATTTCTTTAAAACCCTCGCTTCCTTTATCAAATTATAGGAGTAATTTCCCTCATTTTATGAACTTTTTATTTTAACTCACATATTGTTGTTTTATTTTAATTTTTAATGTGATTGTTTATGAAAAAATAATGAAAATAACTTTTAAATTAAAAATCCATGATCAGTTGCCAACACACGAGCAAAAAGGAGTGTATTATTCTTGACTAAGTAACTATAGTACTTACGAGAGAGTATTTTTATATAAAACAAAAATTTCAAGTTGCAATTTGTGAACTTTTTAGAAAAGCAATCTAAAAAGTTTGGCATTATATTGTTCTTTGTATCTCAAAAGTTCTGATTTGTTCACCCTTGTTGCTTGCTAAGTGAAATTAGAAACTTTTAGGACATGTGTCTTCACACGCTTGAAGATTGTGATCAAGCGTTCCCCATTTTTTTTAAATGTCTCGGGTTCTTTTATGCGACCAGACATTTTTCTAATATATAGTTTTCACAAACACTTATTTACAAAAAATTAATACAACCAATTAGTAGGTAAGTGCTAACCGCTAGCAACTAGGTACGTAAGTGCTTACCGCTAGCAACTAATTGTCAAGGTAAAATTCGCATTTAACTTAATTGAGCATATACTACCATATTATTAATATACTTTTTTTTTTACGTGAAGACTGATAAATTACAAGAGTACAAGACAATATTAAATAGATCAATAAAATAAAATTTCAAGAAACATATGAAGCACATTTTAAAATCCATAAAGTTCCACAAATAATAATATAATGAAATGATTGATCCAAAAGACACATTCCCTGTTGGGATTATGCATAATTTTTAAATAGAGACTAAAGATACTTGTCGTTTTATGTTTCATAGATTTATTTTGATATTTTGTGAGCAAATAAACATAATTAAGAGAAATGGTCCATCGATGTTTAAGGCCAGGGGAGGAGTGAGGAGCGCTGTATAATCTCGTCAGTGGGTAGCAAACTAACATGGTGGAATAATGCACAAAGTATATTCATTTGTCCTTACTTATCTAACTAAGAATGTTTTTGGCAATGTTGAATCAATTTTAAGAATAATGATTATTATTATTATTAATTCCTGAAAATGGGTAAGCGCTTATACACTAATTTACTCTTATAGGAAATTGAAACATGTGCTCAATCTCAATTAAATGTCTGAACTAATAGTTAGGTTGTACATTTATGTTTGTATGTTATATGCTCTATGCTGAACAGTTTCTCATCATCTCAACTATTGAAATAACGGCGATGCATCATGCATGGCATTGCATTTTGGTGTGGATGCATGAATCTTCATCAGCTCAAACAACCACATATATATATAAATCAGTTGCCCTGTTCATAAGAATGATTTTTCTTCTTCAAAACTAGTAATTATTTTAGCACTATTGAGATTGAGATGGCATCGCTGCCGTGCATTGTACTAACGCGTGCACGGATATGTGGTATAGTTTCAGAGTGTTTGAATTTGGGTTCAATTACTTACGCGTGAAAGTGTACAATTTGGTGTTACGAAGATTAGTTAAAGTAGAAAACGTCGTTGTTGCCAGTTCATGATGTATTCCTTGTTGACCCATGCAATTAATTCATTTCAATCCAATCGCCGAAATGATATGAAAAAAAAAAAAAAAACAATTTGATGAAGTGGGGCCCGCCTACCTCAGCTCCTTCTTTAACTCTTGTACGCGCCAGGGAGACAAGAAACAATAATGCACGGAGTGATATGAATAAGGATCTATCTGGCCGGGGGTAAACAACTAACACTTCAATTATATTCATATTAAATTAAACCATCAAACTCACAGGCTGTATTATATTTGTTTAGCAGCTCAAGAAATCCAGGTAAAATAATGATACAACCCTGAGGTGGTATTGGACCGCTATTTTTGAATCAAGAGCTAAATTCCAGTAAGTAAGGGGCTGCTTTGAATGATAGCCTAATCCTGAATAACTATATATACTTACAGTGATAACCTAACTCTAGAAAAATAAAAAAAGATAATGAAAGAGAAAATGTCACTAGACAAGTCTATTATATTTGGCAGTGCCTTATACATTTATATAGATAGTTATTTATACATGATTGAGTAAATTACCAAAATGGTCCCTCGACTAGGTTGATTTCATCTTTTTTGTCCTAGTCATTTTGACTTGGCTAATTACATCCTCCGAATATCAGGTTTTTAACCATTCTGGTCCTCCAATGACTTAGACGGTAAATTTTTAGTGATATTATTGAAAGTTCAATGTGAATTCGCCATTTTCTTTTGGACTCTCTAGTGCCCTCTCCTCTTGCTTTCTAGTGAACTTCCAATAATATCCCTAAAAAATTATCGTCTAAGTCACCGGAAGACCAAAATGGTTAAAAATTTGATAGTCGAAGGATGGAATTAGCCAAGTCAAAATGACTAGGACCAAAAAGGTGAAATCAACATAGTTACTGCAGCTTCAACGTACGTACTGCACTCACAGTACGTACAATAATAAGTGCATATATTTTTTTTACACCTCTTTTAGGTTTAGGATGGCGACAGTGTTATCTCCTTTGTGTATGGTTTAACACACGTTTTTTGGTACAGCGGTTTAGGAAGATGAGATGAGAGCGTGTTATCTGATAGAATGAGGTATAGTTTCAGAAATTATTTCGGTTTTGATTCACTCGTTATATTTATTGTCCGTTTGCGGTTGTGGTAGCTAGTATAGGGCCACTCTTTGATTGTTTCCAAGGGATATCCATAATTGGATGAGGTGAGTTCTAAGAAGGTTGCTGAGATATATAATGGAGATTAAATTATGAGAAGATCAGAGATGATCGACAGGTATTTGTTGCGAATTTTAATTCTAGGTTGTTGCTATACAATGACAAAAATGTTTGTAATAGGTTTCACAATAGTAAGCTCTTAGATTCTAACATTCTATCACTCCAATAATTACAAATATAAAAATATCACAATTTCTTTTAATAGTTGCGGATTCAGAATCCACCATGTTCTCAACTTTAATTTCCTCCATTTCTTTGCTAAATCATCCAAACATATATGTTTAAACGCAAAAACTTGTGTGAGACTGTCTCACATGTCTCAATTCGTGAGACGGATCGGATATTTGATATTTGATTAATGATATCAAAGATCCGACCCATTAATCAAATATTCAACCCGTCTCACGGGTTGAGACCCGTAAAACGTAACGGTCTCACACAAATGTTACCCATATTTAATATGGTAATTGTCACACCTTTACTCACTTTTGAAACATTTGTACCACGATATTGAGGTTCAATTCATGCCATTGTTTGCTCTTCCCGTATGACCTGGACAACTTTGCCATGATTAGCTTTTCGCGTATGTGTGTTTAGTGAAGAAAGAATTGAATTGATCTGAGGTGCTTATAACCATGTTAGAGTAGACTATATATATATATGGAATGATTCGGGTGTGAGAATAGCTTCCTATGCGATTGTGTGGTTACACACCTTAATAAGCATTAAAAATGTCGCACCTTAAGCTAAGAACACAAACTACACACCTAAAGTTTTTAAATTGTGAACCTTCACTACACAAATTAAACAAAGCACCTTAAGTACACAAACCACGTACGTACCTTAAGCTAAGAACACAAACCACACACTTACAGTTTTTAAATCGTGCACTTCAGTACACAAACTACGTACCTTAAGCACACAAACAAAACACTTTAAGAACACAAACCATTCACCTAAAGTTTTAAAATGGCGCACATTAAGTTTCAACATTGACGCACCTTAAGCATACAAATCAAACACCTTAAGAAGGAAATCAATGCACCTTAAGAAGAAAATCAACGCACCTAAAGCTTTAGGTTGACGGAACTTAAGTTTCAATATTGACGCAACTTAAACACACAAACCACTCACCTTAAAAGTAGAAAAATTATGCACCTTAAGAATGAAAACCACACTTCTAAGCAATTGCACAACTGTACCGGAGAAGGTTAACCGTCCGATATATATATATATATAGACACACGTAGTAGTCTTAGTAACAGTGAAGATAGGTGGGGTCATTTGTAAGATAAAGATTTATAAGAGGAAGCCATTGCATGTGAATGAGGTTGCATTTTGTGCAAGTTGAAACGTTCCTTTAATTTGTTCTCAAAAAATAAACGTTCCTTTAATAAACAAATGAACACGCGTATAGTAGATAGTATATTACTACGTACTATTTTATTTTTTTATTCTTTTAGATCGCCAGAGATACTGTAGCTATTATATAGGAGTGGGTAAAGTGTAAATCCAACCTTATGACTTACGTGTAAACCAGTTTAAGTTGTCTATAACTGACTGACTCAAATTAAAAAAAGATAACAAGTTAATTTTAATAGCAATCAAATTTAGAACCTTGTAGTTATCATATATAACCAACTACTTAACGGAATTATTGAGTTACCCCATATCTTATTATCTATTCCACATGCCTGCCTACTTTTTAATGTATATTATATCTTCAAGGGTACAATTAACATTTTTTTTTTAATTTTTAAAGATGTACGAATGCCAAATTATAATAAATTAACTGATATGGAGGATTAAAATCATGTCCTTGTGATCTATATTTAGGAGTGGTCACAAGGCGGGAGATATGCAAAGGAAATGCATATTGACATTTTTACCGTGATAATTTTCATAAATTATGACACTATATTAAACAAATGGATAAATTAATTTTTTGCCGAACATATGAATCACATTTTAAAATCCATAAAGATCCAAAAGAGTTAATTCCAGCAATGGTCCTCCGACTATGTTGATTTTCCAAAATTAGTCCCCGACTTTTAATTTGGACAATTTAGGTCCCTTGAGTTTCAAATTCTTTCCAATGTTGGTCCTTTCGTCAAATTTTGGTTAAATTAAGGTCAAATAAAGGGGTAAAATTGTCCGTTCACATGTTTAGTGTATTATTACTCGTATTTCTCCTATCCTATACGCTGTATATATGAATATAACCTCAGTCGAAGTCTCAATCGAAGCTATATAATCTCATTCGATGTCTCTTCGACTGATATTATATTCATATATATAGCGTATAGGACAGAAGAAATACGAGTATACAAGTGAACGGACAATTTTACCCCTTCATTTGCCCTCAATTTAACCAAAATTTGACGAAAGGACCAACATTGGAAAAAATTCAAAAGTCAAGGGATCTAAATTGTCCAAATTAAAAGTCAATGACTAATTTTGGAAAATCAACATAGTCGGAGGACCATTGCTGGAATTAACTCGATCCAAAATTAAGAACAGATGACCAAATGATTGATCCAAAGAGACATTCTCTATTGGGATATGATTGACCATAATGTTTAAATAGAGACTAAACTATACTAACCTTTTTGTGTATGACTATGATATATCAAGCATACGTTTAAGGTTTGGAGTGAGTGAGGAGTGAGGAGCAGTGTATAGTCTCGTCAGTGGGTAGCAAACTAACATGGTGTAATAATGCACAAAGTATATTCATTTGTCTTTAGAAAATGTTCTGTCAATTTTATTTATGTTAGAATGTCTTAGACAAATGTTCTGTCAATTTTAAGAATATAATATGTTTAATAATATTTATATAGTTAGTCAAATACCGTACACTGCACAATTGAATAAATATCTAATTAAAAAAAATAGTCACAAAATGACTCTCCCAAATGTAAGATCATGGGATTGAGCCCCAATGGGACGGTATTGACTCTTTGTACTTCAATAGGTTAGGAAAGTATATATATTGTCGGAAAGAATGTTACCGGTATCTTTGTATTATTAATCTTAGTGTCAAAGTACAATGGTGAGTACAATAGTGAGTTTAGTCTTAGTAATGTTGCGTGTCTTCTCTACAAGTGTGAGCGTACTTTTATATTCCTGAGTGCAACGACTCTCTGTTTCACATTCAATGCGCAGTAAGTGGATATTAATGCTGGGGAGCTGTTGGAGTGTCTTCTCATCTTTAATGTATAATAATGCGTAACGGCTTGTTTGACGTTTGTTCATTGTCTTCAGGTCCTGCTCATAATTCCGGGTCGGGTACCTAATTACCCTGTCACCAGCCCCCCCACTTCCTAGCTAGCGAGAGTGGCCGAGGTAGCTTGGGAGTAATAGTTTGGTACTGGGCAAAAAATCTGTTGTATGGGATCCTGGAAGGAAACTCTTTTGATTTGTGAAATATTTCTAAGAAGTTGCTGTGATTCTCCTTCTTTTTATAAGCTTCTCCACTGTGTATAAGAACTCTCTCGGACTAGGTTTTGTCTTCAATCCTCCCTCAACACTTTTTTGTTTTCTTTAGGATTCATGGATCCAAAGAGAACAGGCACAAAGATGAAGAGACGCCGTTCGCCACGTCTGATGGAGCTGCCCAGACTTGAAATGCTGATGCAGAGGAAAGCAATGCTAGGTGGTCACGAGCTGAGGTTGGAGATACTGCTGATGAGGACCGGGTGACAATCCTTTCTGATGGGGAGGAAGGGGTTATTATCCCCTACGAACCGAAACAGGAGACTGTGTCTGAAGAAGATGGAGCTATTGTGCTTTGTGCACCGAAACAAGAAATCGCGCTTGTGGACGAGGAATGGGCCGTCGTGCTCTATGAACCAAAGCAAGAACTGGTTTCTGACGAAGAGGAAGAGAATCTGGCTATGGTCCCTGCCGTTGAGGACGAGCTTCCTTTGGCATACAAGACTCCGAAGTTTGCAAAAGTCTGAGTGTAGTCCTGTAGTCTGAGTGCAGTAGTCTTGGTTGAACAAGAGAGATGTTATTTGTACGTTCCACAGCGAATATTTTAAGGAATAAAATATTGTTTAATTATTGATGTAATATGTGTACCTTTAATCTCCTTTAATTATG
>NXFB01000344.1:38873-51651 GCA_002525835.2 Ipomoea batatas | reverse complement strand
GTCCGACGTTATATGTTGTTTCTGTAGTAGTGCATGCACAATTAATTAAAGAAAGAGGCTGACTTACCATTCTAGGAGTGGAAGCTAACTACGACGTGTCTAAGAAAGGGAAAATAGGATGATCTATTTTCAACGAGGCCAACTGAAAATATTGTATAGCAAGGGGATGACTTATTCTACAAAAGGAAAATATTATTTTCTGAATATGGCAAGAGGATGACCCTTGAGGAAACAATTTGAAGAATGCAAAATATTCTTGCTACTTGGAGCTAAGATCAAGTGAGGAAAGTCAAAGTACTTTTTCGGTGGAATTAATTTTCAAGCAAGAATCACCAGGCTGAGATATTCAGATAAACTTGAGTTATAAAAAAGGGAACAAGTCAATTGTTCACATTATCGGTAGATAAGTTAAAGTCAAGAAAAAGTGGCTACAAGTTTCAAGACTACTCAATGTCAGTGATTGAAGAAGACTTTAGAAGATCATCATATGTAAATATTTAAATTCATTTGACTAGCCATCAAAGTTGACAAATATCATCTGAAGATGATCAAGTTTTGAAGATCTACAATAGGCAAATATCTTATTTAGTTATAAATACCCAATAAGACTTGAAGACAAACACATATGACATTGAGAAAGATTTCGATTAAGAAAGTGCAAGTATTGAGCTAAACACGAGAGAAATTCAAGTCTTAAAAATAAACTCTTATTTCATCTAAAAATATAAAAAAAAATGGAGTGTAGCTTTGTGTGAGACACTTGGTTAGTGTAGAAGTATATAGCTTTCTACTAGATACTTAGGATTGAGTGTAGCGCTAGCTTTGTGCGAGACACTTAAGAGTTGTAGAAGTGCTAGAAGGGCACTTGGTAGCTATTGTATCTAGGTGATTGAAGATAGTGAAATCCCTCCTTGGAGTGAAAGGAGAAGAGTGGATTAGTAGGATTACACCACTGTTGAACCACTATAAATCTCTCTGTCCATTTTTTTACTTGCTTATATTTTAATTGTTGCATACTTATCTGAATCATCTCATACATCATTTATATTGTCATCCAGAACATTTTAGCATCTAGGATTTTGTGTCATCACATGTGCATGCAAGACATAATCCATACTTGACTCATCCTACTTGCATTTGATTGAATATTTCGTGACTTACTATTCACTGTCTAGAATTATTCATCTGGATTTGATAGTTCTCACATCTGCATGTGAACCAAAATTTACATACTTATTATTTGAGCTATTTCAAGGGTTTCTAACGTATTGCATGTGAAAGAACTCTTCATTTTTATGTGTTTTTAGTTATAGCACTTTACCATATTTATTTTCCGCTACAAACTCTAAGTCAATTATTTACTTAATATTGTTAATGGAAGATAATGTCCCATAAAGAATCTTTCATGCGATTCCCCAAAATTTTAGCAATCACCCTACATGCAGCGTTGCATAACGCAATAGGGTGCAATTCTACCACTCTTTTCGGAACCTTTTTCTTTGGGATTAGCACAATGTTTGTATGATTAAGACCAACAGGGAAACGACAATGCGTCAAGCAATCAATACAAAAAACACTAAGCCCGCACCAATATTATACCAGAAGTACTGATAGAATTTTTGGATTATATCATCCGGGCTTGGGGCTTTATCTGGAAACATGGAAAACATGGCTTCTTTCATTTCTTCTTCCGCAAAAGGACGCAACATGAAATCGTTCTGCACAATAGTGACCTTTTGATGTGTGCTGCTAATACATATGATTTTATACGATTATTTGCCCCATAATTTAGTTGGTTTTGTTGCTTATTTCCTTTACCTTGATGAATTTGAGACTCGTTTGTGTATTACATTTGCTTAATCTTAGTTTATTCACGAACGAGGAGTAAAGGAAGGATTTTCGGTCATCTTGGACAAGTTTTCAAAGCATAGGAATCTACCCAAGGTCGGAAAGGAGCAACGGAGCACGAAAGAAGTCAGAAGTCAAACCAAGAGGGCGCCTCACGGCTGTGAGGTCGCCCATGAGCCTCATCACGTACAGCAGCTGGTCACTGCACCTCACGGCCCCGATCCCGGCCGTGAGGGTGCCCGTGACCCTGCTGCTGTCCAGTATTTAATGTCGCATTTGCTGTCTTTTTGGGTATTCCGAGCCCTAGTTTAGTTCAGTACAATTTTCCTTCTCTTTGGAGTTTTCCATCGCATAGAATAGCACAGATTTACCTTCTTGAATTCGTTTGCAAGCTTGGAATCATTGTTTGGATTGGAATTACTCTTCGAGATTGTTAGTAAAGTTCTTTCTTTTATTCTTTAGATTCGCTGCTATGATTTCAGTATTTAATTCTTGCTTTGCTTTGTTTACCTTAACAATCAGTGAATAGTTCATTTATGGGTTTAGATTAGGGATCCATTGTTAATCTCGCTGTTCAATATGTGATTATTGCATAAAGGGATTGAATCATAATTCATCTAGGGTTTATGTTGAATTGGAGATTATTTTCTACTTGTTATTAATTGGTGGCCACAATTGATTGCTAGTTTAGGAGAGGGATTCATTACAACGAAAGTTGCTTGAAGACCTCGAGCCTTACCAATTTCAACCTAATTTTTCCTACTATGAGAATATGAGTAATTTGGGGGCTCACAATGCTTAGGTGCTTCAAACTATGATTGATGCATCACGAAAGTGGGGCAATCCTAGCCTAATTCTGTTTATTGATTACGAAAGTAGTTGAATTGAATTCTTGTGTGCATTGCCCATAAATCCCTAGGTTAATCATTCTTTCCCTAATTCTGAGTTGTTAGAACATCAAGATTGCAATACCCCTAATCTGACCCATTTCTTTATCATTCAATTAATTCATTAGCCAATTTATTTCCTTTAATTTCCCTATTCAGCTATCATTACTTGGATTCTATTTGATTCAATTGCTCTAGTGCCTAGTATTTCTTAATTCACATAATACGTGTCATAGCCTCAATCCTCAGCAGAACGACATTCTACACCCTCTTTTACACTCACAATTATACACATCACATTTTGGCGCATTTGCCGGGGATTGGTTTATTTGGTTTTATTGTGTGATTATTTTATTTCTAGCATTAGAGTTAGTGAATTTTTAGGAGATCAAGTTTTTATTTTATTTACCATTCAAAAAGAAAAAAAAGAATTCTTTATTTGCTCTAACCTATAACCAATTTCTTCCAAGAGTGTTTGTATTTGTGTTTGGCAGTAGGTTACCCTCCTTTTATGCGCACTATATCGAAGGGGAGTGAAAATCTTCATTCCTTCGATCCAGACCTTGAGAGGAAGTTAAGGAGGGAGAGGAGGGTGTTGTGTGAGTGGCTTCGAGAGTTCCAGAACTTCGAAGTAAACATGGATACCGGAGACAATAGCAACACCAGGCAGCTTGCTCATGATGACATCAACACACAACAAAATCCTAGGCAGAGAGAGGTTACTGGGGAAAACCATAGAGTTCGTGTCAACCCTCCAGTGCACAATGTTCAGAATCAGGCACAGAACTTCATGGCCAACTCGAACCTGAATGCTTATGTTGGGGGAAGATTGGGAGTTCCTCACATGCAGCAGCGTCCTGCGTTTCAGAAGCAGGGCCAATGAGTTGGGATGCAGAATCTTCTCTACCAGATGAATCCCAACCTGTTCAACCAGTTTGTCCAATAGTTTCCATAGGGGGTCCCTTCTATGTTCTAGCAGGGTGGTCAGCCACCCATGGAAGCTCATTTGGCTCCTGAGTTTGATGAGGAAGATTGCATTGTTGATCCAGGAGTGGAGGCAAATAACTTTGAGCTGAAGACTTCTCTTATCTAGATGGTCAAAGCTAATCAGTTTGGAGGAGCTCGGGTTGAGGATCCGAAGGCTCATGTTGTTCACTTCGACCGGATCTGCCAGACTATCAAGATGAATGGAATTCCAGTGATGCCATCAAACTGAGGCTATTTCCTTTTTCCCTGAGAGATCAAGCTCTGAGTTGGCTCAATTCCTTCCCAGCCAACCATTTTGTTACTTGGGAGCAGCTCTACAAGGCTTTTATGCAGGAGTATTGTCCTCCTTCCAAGGCTGCTAAGCTTAAGAAACATATTCAGAATTTCCAGCAGTTTGGTAATGAAGATCTTCCTGAGGCTTGGAAGCAGTTCAAGGAGTTGATGAGGCAGTGTCCCAAGAATCTGATGACTCCAGGTGATTTTATCTCGTCTTTCTATGAGGGGCTGACTAACCATGCCAAGATTATTCTAGATACCTCATCCTTTGGGGGTATTTTATTTGATATGAGCACGGATTATAGAGAGCAGCTGATTGAGAGGATCACGTCCAATACTACTTACTGGTAAATTGTGGGGAGTGATCCACCCAAGAAGGAGATGCCAGTTGGGAAGTTTGAGGTTGAGGAAAAGATGGCAATGCAGGCTCAGTTGGATTCCATCAAGCACATGGTTAAGCAGATGGTGCAGGCTCCTACTTAGAGTGTTCAGGCTGTTGCTCAGCCTTCACCAGTTCCTCAAGGTTCTTATGTTCCTAATCCTTATTTTGTCCACAGGTTCCTCTTGTATCTTGTTGTGCAGTTTGTGGTGGTAGTCATGCTTCTCAGACATGTTATCTATTAGGTCCTAGTAGCCAAGTTTCTCAGCCTAATGTGGAGCAAGTTGATAAGGTTGGCTACTCTAGACCACAGGGCCAGGGGCAAGGTTACGGGAACTATCAGCAGCAAGGGAAAAATCAGTTTGTTTTCTCTTGGAACAATCAGGGCAATCAAGTGAGAAATCCACCACCTTGCTTTCAAGGGAATCAAGGGAACAGGGGTGGAAATCAAGGATCTCAGATGAGCAATAAGTGGAGAAACAATTAGAATCAGAATCAAGGACAGTTTCAGCAAGGAAATCAAGGCTATGGCTATGGTCAAGGCCAAGGTTTCTCTAAATCATCTCAGGAGGTAGACATATAGACTTTAATGCATACTGTGCTGACCCAGATGAGTAAGTTACAAGTAGAGATGGAGAGTCTCAAGGCTCAGCAGCAAGGAGGAGGTAACCAGAATCCTAATCAAGCTTCATCTTCTAGTGGTAGACTTTCCTGCTAGTACAGGAAACCCAAGGCATCAAGTGAATGTAGTCACCACTAGGAGTGGATTAGCCTTGAAGAATCCTCCTTTTCCTTATAATGATCCAGTACCTGAGAAAACTAATCAGAAGGATGAAGAAATTCAGGTTGAGGATGTTTCTAATGAGAGTGAGGAGGAGCCAGCACTTCAGAGAGATAGTTCTAGGGGAAAGGCTCCAGTTCAAGTAGAGAGTGCCCCGAGCAAGAAGAGTGAAAGCAAAGACAAGAAGGCAGATGACTCGGTTGTACCTTGCAACTTGTTACCATATCCACAGAGATTGTGGAGATCAAAGGAGTCCGAGAGAGAGAGCAAGTTCCATAAGATGTTAGACATGCTAGAGATCTCCATGCCTTTTGTTGAAGCAGTGACTCAGATTCCATCGTACAAGAAGTTTCTAAAGAATATTTTAGGCAACAAGAAAAAGCAGAGAAGAGTGCGGTGGTGGATCTGAGCGAGGGGGCATTGACTTGTGCAGTTCTTCAACATAAACTGTGATGCGATGTTTGTATGGGGTGAGTGTGAATGTGATGGTGGTAAAACGAAGAGTCAAGACTCCCCGAGTGTCGTGTCTCTCAAGGATGACGAATGGGAATCTAATTGGTGTGTTGGCATCTAAGAGGTTGAAGGAAAAGAGTTACGGGAATGGCTAGGAGTTGGATTCATTGGTAAGAGGGTAAGGTTGATAAAAGTTGTGTAAAGTAAAGAAAAGTAAAGTGGAGATTGGGGCTTAGGCTTTTCCATGTGGTTTATCTTTGGTTGGTTTTGCGAGTGCAAGTTGTTGAATAGACTAGGGAGTCACGGCACATTACCAAGTGGCGTCACACTTTGGACTCCCACATCCTCATTCGGTTGGGGCATTTCATCGAACACCTTGTCTACCACTCCTCTCGGATCTTGTCCTTTCGGGCTAAGAGCGGAGATATGGGTGAGTGAGACTCGTGGGTGGCCGCTATCGCGCACACACTCACTTCCTTTGGGTTTGCTACCTAATGTGGCCACAAAAGACACAAAGCTTAAAGAACATCATCCACACAAGTTCAATATCCAACAAGCAAGCAATTCACAAATCAAAGCAATAATAGTAAACATCCACATAGATCTACCATGGGGCCACCAATCCCCTATCTAATCTACTCTAGCATACTAAGAAACAAGAAAAGGAAAAAGAAATTCAAAGAAACAAGTATTGAATTAGAAATTGAAGAGAATGGTTACCACCCCTTGAAAAAGGGGATCTTACAACCTTGATCTTGAATCCCAATCTTCCTTCTTGCCCTTGATCTATTCTAACTATGAACGGAAAGAATTTTCCCCCAAGAGGGGAGAAAACCCTCTAGATCTATCTATCCTATTCTATCAATTTTCTGATCTATCCTCCCCTCCTTTAGGTTTATGGCAAAAGGGATTTATATAGGTGACAAAGAAAAGGAACAAATTTCCCAAAATAGCCCTTGGCCCGACCACGCTTGCTCACACGCGTGTGAGTGGCGTGGTGGCTCTCTAGAATAATTCCACGCCCAGCCACACGCGTGTGAGGCTGCGTGGGGCGCTACTGCATGTCGGCTTGTTTGTCTTTTGCTCTATTTTAGCTTCAAATCCCTCTCCAACCTGTGAAATACTTCAAAACTCTTTGTGGAAATGTTGATAGAAGAAATTGATCGCATTTGAGCTGAAATGCATGCAATTGTTGTAATTGGATGTCAAAACGATGCGCTTTTAATCTAATAAAGACCCCTTATAAGTGCTATTCTTGGTGCATATCAAACTTTCCACACTTAAACCTTGCTTGTCCTCAAGCAAGCATACTTTTCTAAGCGCTAATCATGTAAGCACCAAGGATAGTTCTTTCTTTCACGGTTAACCAATCAAGTGACCTGTAGGTGTTCGGAGTTGAGCAGGTGAAATCCCCTACACTATCTACCAAGACTGCTAAACTCGTGCCAACCAAATGTAAGAAATATGCTAAGGAAGTCAAGGTCTCGAGAGATGGATATTTCATGAGAAGGTTTTTTTGTTCACACCTTTCAAGCATGCAAGTGACAAAAGTGTTTTCACTTTGTATTTTCTAGGGGCCTCCAGCCGATCCGACGCGCTTAACGTTGTCAATGGTACTTTCCAAGGACGGGATATAACCAAAGCTTTTCCTAGGGTCGGCTTCTTGAAGTGCTCCCAGAAACTCGGCCACGTGCTCCTCCTGTGCCATTGTTTATTTGCTCGATAAGCCAAGTCTTGTTCACGATCACCCGTTTTGAGATCTTCATAGACCAATTGAGTATAAGCTGACTTGTCCATCCTTATCTTGGTTAACGACAAGTCTTTTACGGAAATCCATTAGTGCACAATCTAACTCCACTTAGGAAAATCTAATTAAGGATTGCGCTAGCCTTTAGGTTTACTTCTATTGGTTTTAGTCTTTTGTTGATTTGGTCTTCTACTAGCTTGCTTAGCCACTCCTTATTTCATTCTTGCCACCGGGGTTCCTTCCTTAAGTCCTCACACAAGGTGCCATCTTCACGTTGTGCCGAATAGGTCACACGAGGTCCTTATTTCCTAATCCACTTCTTAGTCCCTTCGTACTTCATGGGGACAGACAACTTGCTTATGGCGTTTTTCTTCGGGGATCTTTAAGGGTCCGAGTTTTCCTCTTTACTCATCTTGATCTTCATTACTTCTAGGTTCACCACGTCTAGCTTGTTCCTTCGTTGCCGCTTCAGCGGTAGGTAGCACTACCTTAAGGTCTGCGAATCCCGACCTCAAATTCTAAATCTTTAGGCTTCATTATTACCAAGCTTAGCTCGCACGAGATTCTTCATCATCGATCGAGAAGCTTCTACTTGGTGAGACTTGAATCTTCATTGGTGCATCAACATCAGCTCTTGTCGTTCCCTCATAGCCAAGGGTCTTCAAGTCTTCAGTCTTCGAGCTCCAATTGTTTCCTTCGTCTCACGTCTAACTTCAGTTGCACGAAACTTGTTCTTCAAGTCTTGAGGTTAGCGAGGGTCTTGCAAGCGATGCTATATACGCGAAGACGCCGATTTTGGGGAACGTAGACTGCTACCGATGACCCCGAGTCGCAAGTAGATTAGTCTTCTTCGTCAAGTCGCCCAATCTTCTGATTGTCTAGATGCATACGATGCTACCCATCATTTCGTATCAATAGACATCCAACTTCTTATTCCTAGTCTAAGTCAGGTTCTTTAGCAAATCTAGAACGAAGCAACTTATTTAATAATTATTAAGAACTTACCGCGAAGATGCGCGCTCGTAGGGTGCAATAGCCACAAAGGCAAGCTACAATCAACAAGATAGTAAAGCACAAGTAATTCAAGCAAATAAAGCGCGTCCTCACCGCAAATCCTAGTTTTCACACATCCTAGGATTCTCAATAACCTTAATTTCTACTGATCAAGTCCTAGAGTCTCAAATTCTCAAGTTCTAGGGTCCCTTCTTAGACCTCAACACAGGCTCTGATACCAACTGTAACACCCGTAACTTTCAAGCTGAGATAAACAATAAACTTAAGGCAAAAGCTAGCAACTCTCAATACTAAATTATATAAATGCGGAAGCATTAACTAAACCACATAGGGTGCTACGCCACACCTAGGTTAACCATTACCTAGATGCTAAGGCAAAATCCAACACCCAACCTCAAAATCCTCAAATGGAACAGAATCTAAACAAGTCAATACAAATCATGAGTCTAAGGCACCCAGGCCCGAAAAGTCTAAACACCAACAACAGTCTCTAAGCTAATCATAAAGGGAGAAGTAGATCTACAGCTAGCGCTCTCTCGTGCCGAATCTACTCCATACCTGGAAAATAGTTAGAAATATTAGCAAAGAAATTCTAAGTAATTCTCCACTCACACTCGTGAAAAATACAATAATATAGCATAGCTTTGTAAATAGATTTTACACACGCATATAGAATATATGCCAACGAAACTGTCATTTGTTTAAAAACTAGATGACTCAACAACAATAGGCTAAATGAATCACAACACAAGGACACCTCAATGAATTCAATATCAAAGAATGAATCCACAATACAATAGTTCCACAATAAGATACTCAAACGAATGCACAAGCTCAACTAAACAACACAAGTGAAACCAACCAAGCAACAATCCTCACATCACTCCATTAGAGTGACACAATCCCAAAATCTTAGAACAATATCCCGACCAAAGCCACCAAACCATAACATAAATGACATAACCAACATACCACAGTATCATATCATAGAGGCATATAAGCCCAATCACAGAGGCGTAGAAGCCCAATCACAAAGGCACACAGTGCCCAATCACAGATATGTCTGAATAAGCTTTTTCTGTATTCATGAAAGTTGCAGCTTTTTGAGTTTCCATTCCAATGCCACTTGAATCATCTCATAAGGACATTCCTAGCTCTAGAAATGCTTTAAACACCAAATGGTCACTAAAATGCCCTGAAAATGACAATGTTTTGCTATACTCCACAAATGCAACCACAATTAGTCATCGTTCCTATTTTTAATCAAAATAAACTATTCTAAGCATGTAATATGTTCAAAAGACTAATTATAACACTACATTTCCAAAATACTCCACAAAATATAGCATCTTTGACACTTATCATCACCAGACAAGAAGCTTATGCTCAACTCACTATTGTGAAATGCCATAACAAAGTCAATAAATGTCCAATTTCTGCAGCTTATTCACTTGTCCAACTTGTCAATACAAGGATAAAACATGTTTGGGTACAAGCACAAAAAAAAATGAAAGAAGAAGAAGAAGGAAGACTGAAAGGAACAACAATTATTCTCTCTCTAGCTCAAGAAATGGGTATGAGATTAGGAAATGGTTGTTTATATGTCATGCTTTGCTTGAAGAAGAAAATACAGGAAACTAGTGGGTAGGGTATTTTCATTTGATAAAGGAAAATTTGTAATTTATGCCTCTCACAAATATGTGAATTATCAATGTCACTCCTAAATTATTAGTGATGTAAATGTTGCCTCTCAATTTTCATAATGTGACATATATTGCCCTTCCCCTAATAATAAGAAGGAGAAAAATTGTTGTCGATGGAAGTAGAACAAATGAAGAAAGAAAAATGGAAGAAAAAACATGGTCTTCGAACATGAAAAACGACGAATAACCACATTTACACCACTAATAATTCAGGAGATTGACGATATATGTCACGTTTTAAAAATTGAGTGGCAGCATTTACACTACCAATAATTCAAGGGTGACATTAATAATTGGCATTTTTATGACTTGTGAGGGGTATAAATTACAATTTTCTCTTTGATAAAGATATGGATACTGAGTCAGGATATGGATTGTGGTTTAATGATAACTAGTATTCTACCCGTGCGATGCACGGACTGAAATTTGGAAACATATAAATAATGTTGTTCTATTCAAAAAGAAGTATAGTTGTAAAATATATAACTGAGAAAGAAGTTAATTAACAGATGTTATTGTTGCACGCGTAGTATTATAATAGCATTTTAACCATAATGGAAGAAAAATAACACAAAATAGCAATGGTGTATAATGATATGTATACCAAAATATAAGAACAAGTTATTGTCTAAAATTAAGATGATAATATTCCATTATATTATATAAAACTTACAAATTATTAAACACCTCTTTGTATAAAACATTTGACGTTGAATTACAATAATATCCCTTCTCATCAAGAATAACAATATGCCAATGCATGTGATTGTTCACTCTTGATAGCGCCACATAAAGTTGATCATGAACAAATACATGTTTCTTTAAAACTGTATACATGAACAAATACGACCGTGGAATTATAACATATTAGAAAATAGAACAAATTATCATAATATTACATGAAGTTTATAATACGTTCTATTTGTGCGAATTGTCAATTATAATATGAGCAAATAATTTTTGAGTACTATTGACTCTAACAGAGTATAGTATTTGTTTAGTATACTTTTAAAAATTGTTTAAAATAAACACCCATTATTAAAAAATAATTATTTTCAAAAATCTAAATTAGATGTAAAATAATAATCTTTTGACAATTTTTTTAAACATAAAAAAGACAATTAAAAAAAAAACAAACTTTTACAAATATTACTCCGTATATGTTAAGGCCAACTTATAAATTTTGAGAAAGAAATAACCAGATATAATATTTAGATACATCATATTGCAATAACACGCGCTATTATGATATTAAAACTCAACCCAATACAAACTATGACACAAACGTGATCTAGTGCGCATGCCTAGCCCCAACTAACTAAAACCCAACTACTCTTCTTATAAATGCTACAACTCACTCGTTTGGAACCCTGAGTACCCATTCTTCATTCTTCCGGAACTCCACCTCTCGCTCCTCCTTCAAAGATAACTCGATAAAGAACCATACTTAATTGAATCGTCTTTGCTTTCTTTATTTCCGTAGATACTGTGATTGTCTCAAACCATTGAGGCACTTCTTTAAATTCGTCATTGAAAAATATAAATAACTATATGAGTTCTTAAACTTTGATACTTTACAAAGAATATAATAATCTAATAAAATATATTAAACTTAAATTAATAGTAAAAATTACAATTACACATATTAAAGAAGAATATAAATTCGGTCATAAGATATATATAATGAGCCAACGGTCCAAAAGTTAATAAGGCGATCCCAATTCCTTAGCAAATAAAACATGACCCAACAATAGCAAACCCACATATTTCTTCGTTCCAACCAACATTTCTTTGTAAAATCATAGGTTACTGTCGCGATCTCTACTATTACGATCAATTGTTAAAAGTTTACTATTGACATTTACATAAATGTTAAATATTTTATATTTTTCAGTACATATATATACATATTAACAATGACAAAAATTTTACATTATTGGGTTCTGTATTTTATATTATATATAAAGTCTAGTGTTTTTTTTTCTTGAAACCTAATGTCTAGTGTTCAAATTCATAAAATGCTTTCAGTGATTTTTGTACTACAAACAAGCAAAAACATTTTATTTCAATTTCAAATTTTTGTCTTAAGTTTTACTCACGTAATATTATCTTTTAAATATTTCATATAATTTTAGATTTTTAATAATTTTATAAATTTGTACGATATTTGTTATCTTGATATATATATATATATATATATAGAAATTACAAAATATAACAACAAATCATTATAATATTATTTTATAATATTTTTGTCCCGTGCTAACTATTAAAGATTTGTTTGTAAAGTTATAATGAATCAATAATTATCAAAACTATTTGAAGTTTTATTATAAATTTTGATCATACTATATTATAAATTACTAAATACTTCTTGATTAACAATATTTATAGTAAAATTATAACATATCTAAATCAGTACATGAAAAAAGTTATATATATTTATATACCTCACAACCCCTTGTCTGCCATTTCCCAATATCTGCCCATAACTTGCAAGTTTGGTCTTGTGCCTAGTATTAAAAAAAAAAAAACGAAGACAAATTCAAACATATCTTCATTTTTTTTGAGAAAATGTAGACATTTCTTCATCATTTCCCTTCTTTACCCCGCTTGGCCCAAGAAGCCAAAATGGTGGAAGATATGTTTAATACATTTTTGCAAAAAAAAATGTTTAATATGCATATGTATAAATACATGCAT
>NXFB01000344.1:6518-17063 GCA_002525835.2 Ipomoea batatas | reverse complement strand
AATATCTTTTGACGAATCAACCCCTACACAATACTGCTTCTTCAAAATGGCGCCGTTGCCGGGGAGGGCAATAGGTTGTCATATGTTTTTGTTTACTTTTGATTGCATGAATGCTAGATTTGAGAAATGTTAATCCATTCCACTTAATTTTTTTTATTACAACTTGTTTTTGCTACTAACCCAATTGACTACTTTTAGTCAATTGTGGAAATTTTCGTTTCATTGATAATTTTACTAGGTGAATGCACACGAGAGAAAAAGGAAATCAAGGTTTACTACCCTACATTCCTGAAATTAATAGAGCAACTAGAAGGAGAAATACCCAAGGATCACAAATGGCTTCATCAAGCGCAACAAGAAACCCACAAGGAAGAGGCACATCAGTACCAAATCCACCCCTAGTTCCAATCAATCCACAAGTAACGATTAACCATGAAGAACCAATCATTGAAGAACCGCAAGCTAACAGAGCAAATAATCAAGAGAACATTCGTGAAGAGGAATATTATGGAAACCCTCAAAAACCACAAAGATCAATTGCAGATTACATGACTCCGGACTTTAACATGCACAACTCGATCTATGTACCTCCAATGGAGAATGTCAACTTTCACGTGCATCCAACTATTCTCACACTGGTTCAAAACAGTCAATACTCAGGATTACCATCTGAAGATCCCAACGCACACATCACAAGGTTTATACGAGCATGTGGGATGTACAGACAAGAAGGCATTAGTGAGGAAATAGTTCGACTTAAATTATTCCCATTTTCAGTTATAGGAGAGGCAGCACGATGGTTGGAAAACCAAGATGACAATCATTTCAGAATGTGGCAGCAGTTGCACCGTGAATTCATGAACGAGTTCTTTCCCATTACAAAAACTATGAGGATTAGAAGGCAGATACAGGAATTCAAGCAATGAAGACTTGAAAGTTTGGGAGAGGCTTGGCGAAGATTTAAAGTTCTTAAAAGGCAATGCCCACAAGATCTGATGCACCCATAGGACATGATTAGTTCATTCTATGGAGGGTTGACGGATGAAGGAAAGATGTCGCTGGACTCATCCTCCAGCGGTGCCTTTGTCTCTCTAGCTTTGCAAGAGGCTGAGGAACTAATCGAGAGAATATCTAAAAATACATCCTGTTGGTATGAACGAAGGGGAGATCATGGAGGAATTTATGAAGTTGATAATCGAGTGGCAAGTGAGGCTAAAATCGAAGCAATGAATCACGAAATCAAGAAGCTACATGCTATGGTAGAAAAAATGGAAGGAAAACCCAAGCTTTGTATGGCATTGGCACTTTATTGTAATATCTGTGGAGAACCTCATGACACCAACATTTGCACTTCTACGTCTGCATCTGAACAAGTTGAGGCAGTGGACTATCAAAGGAACTCCAATTTCAATGCTTATGGACAAAACCAAAGATCAAACAACAATTGGAAACAGGGAGAGGGTTGGAACAATAGCTATAATGACGGATATCAAGCGCAAAGACAATACAATTATAGACAGAAGCCTGCATATGGACAAAATGACAAGAACAGACTAATGTATAATCAAAGCCAAGGAAATGGAAATCAAATGACCCAGTTCAGACCACAATATGACTCTCAACTTGATTTTACTCAACAAAGAAGGGATGACATCCGTGAGGTAGATGAAAGACTTACAAGAACGATCATGGAACTCAAAAATGATCGGGCAAATCTGAAACAGGAAATTACTCAAGAGATTAGGCAAGAAATTTCTAGTCTTCGTCAAGAGTCGAAGGCTACACTAAAAACAATCGAGAATCAAATCTCTCAAATGTTTAAGATGATGTCAGATCGACACTACGGACAACTCCAGAGCAACACTGAAAACAACCCGAAAGAGAGAGTCAACGCCATTGATGCCAAAGAAGAAACACATGAGAAATGTGATCCAATGGATGCTATCTGTGGAACTTGTCTATGTAAGGTAGACGACCAAATAAACAAGGCTACCTCTTGTAGTCTTAATCTTGAATTAAAAAATGCGAACAGTTCATGCACCATATCAATGAAGGAACGCAAGGAGGAAACCACTTCGGAAGAAAGCCCGAAAGAAAAGGGACTACCAAGAGACAACATCAACAACTCAAAAGAAAAAGAAACAGCTCGAGAAGGTAAATTTAAAGCTTTTATTCGAAAATTATTCAATAGCAAAGAATGCCGTGAGTTGTTTGAGAATGACATTTGCGATAATGTTACATGTTTAAGCCAAGAATCTTCGGCTTGTTTAACTGAGGGAAACCCCAGAAAGAAGGGTGACCCTGGAGCTTTATTGATCCCATGTTCTATACAGAACATGGAACCTAGAAACGCTCTTGCTGATCTTGGTGCTTCTATCAATGTCATGTCTTCAAATCTTTTTGAAAAACTGAACTTACCACGTCTGAAATCGACGAGGCTGACTCTACGTTTAGCTGACGGAATCACACAGTATCCTGAAGGCTTAACGGAAGATGTTCTAGTAAGAATAGGAAAGTTTTTTGTGCCTGTCGATTTTATTGTTTGTAAGATGGGTGATGATGATCCCCATGAATCCTTAATTCTTAGAAGACCATTTCTGGCTACTTGTCGTGCACGAATAGATGTTAGTTCAGGAGAAATCACCCTGAGATTCGAAGGACAAGCCACGAATGATGACAAGGCAAAGGCAAAAGAAGGAGCTGATGACGATGAAAGGGCGAAGGTCAAATCAATAGTGAAACCAAAACCGAAGCGGAGGAATGATAAGCTTACCTGGAAAAACACGTGGGTACCAAAATGCTTCTTACCCACCACCAAGGAATATGGCTGAATTCAAATCAAGGTATAATGCGTCTAGCCAATGACGTAAACCGTGGCGCTACTTGGGAGGCAACCCAAGATTTTAATAAAATACTTTACGTTATTGTTATGTTTTTGTTTTTAATGTTTTTGTTCTAATAAATTGCTGCAATCATATGGAACCATATTTTGAGGACTTATTTGTAGGATTCGAGATTGAAAATTGCTTTGGAAGAGCTTAAACTGGATATAGGTATGGAAGGGAAAGCCAAAAATCATAAGAAAACGATGCAGTGGACCTACACGAGTCTCACACGTGTGTAGCCGTGCGTGGGAACGAAGCAGTAAGCTCCCACGCACGCTCACACGCGTGTTGCCCGGCGTGGGAGCGAGGCAGAGAGCTCCCACGCACGCTCACACGAGTGTGACCGGCGTGGAAGGCACCCTACGGGTTTAAAACCCTTGTTCGGCCATTCCACCCTATTTTGCTCCCAAAACCAATTTTTCTCTTCTCTTCTCCAAGCAAGGAAGAACCAAACTCAAGGTTTGAACATATTTCTCACTTTTTACCTTCAAGGAAGATTAAAACATCAACATCAAGGTAATTTTTCATCTTTTTAACTCTTTATCCTTGAATATTCATGAGTTTGGAAGAGCTTGAATGTGAAATTTATTCTACATTGACTAGCATGATTTTGAATGATTATGTTGGTCATAATGATTAATAGAACTATCCTTTGATGTTTTCTTTCATTATTGATGGTTACATTGATGGATTGTTGTATCTTTTTGAACTTCAAGTGTGAACACCATTGATGAACAAATGGGTTTGTTAGATTTCTTGTTGAAATTATGAAATTGATGCTTGAATTGATGATTAAACTTGTTATAGAACTATTATATGTCATCAATTTGATTTTTCGCATGCTACATTGCCCAAATTGAATTTTCAATTTCAAAACCCTAATTTTGAATTTGGGGAAGAAGATGAAGTTGACTTTTTGAAATTCTTGACTTTTGTAGTTGACTTCTTATTTGACTATCAAATTGACATATCTTATGATGAATTTATGCATGTGTGTGATAATGGAATGATATTGTTAATATTCTTATGCTTGATTTGTCCAAAATATAGGGGAAACTATGGCAAAATTTTCAAAAATTCCTAGCCCTATATGTTTAGAATCCATTATCTTGACAAGGAATTTTACATTAATATAATGGTGACTTATTCAAAGACCATGAATCGTAATTCCTATAATTTGTAGGATGGGACGCTCAAAAGAGATTGCAAAGAAATCGAAACATGATGTAGGAGAATCGAGTCGATCAAGGACACGGCAGCACACTACAGCTCAACAGGCTATGCAAGAGCCGGGATCAAGGTCACTACGACACTTGACACCCATTCAACTCGCGACAGTAGACAACTATAAGGGAAAGCAGCTTTCTGTTGGCCGTTACTTTGAGGACAATGTTTTAAGAGAATTTAGTTGTTTGCAAGAAGTGAATATGCTCCTTGGGCACCCACAGCTCCGTTATTTGTTTCAGTGGAGAGGACCCACATATGCACCTGTCACCTATGAATTCTTAGCAACCCTGAACATCAGGAAGGATGTCAACGATGCAAGGGAGTCCATTTCATTCACTCTTTTCGGCAACCACTACAGTATGTCTGTTAACACTTTGGGTGTTACACTCGGTTTTCATGATGCAACAAGCGTGTCCATGCCATATTTCAGAGATTTCAAAGAAGATTTTGACTTAGATGAAGTTGTTATACGATACTGGAGAAGCATCACAAACAATGCCCCATACAACTCTTCAAATTTGAAAGCAAAGCTCATCACCCAGAATGCTTTGAAAGCTATCAGATTAGCCTTTGCTATAAATCTCTCTGGCCAAACAACGAATAGAAACAAGGTATACAGGCAGGACTTATTCTACATGTGGTGCATGGAGAATAATGTCAGTATCAACATGGGAGTTCAGGCTAGGAAATGGCTCCAGACCCAACAAAAGCCAAAGGTTCAGACTGTGTTTATTAGACCTTTTGTTACTAAACTGTGCTATGGGTTTGGCCTACTGAACCAGTTGATGGGAGAGAGATCGGATGGTTGCTCAATTCCTTTTACCGTGGGTGAGTTCTTTGCTGCAGAACTAAGGCTTCGAGGTGATGATGCACCTGATTTAAATGATTCTGATGATGATAAGGACGAGGAAGAGAATGAGGAGGAAGAAGCTGCACAGGAGCAAGGCTCTATCCCGATGGATTGGACCTCGACACAGAGACAGCTCCATGAGGAACAAATGAATTACTGGCGTGAGCAGCACACTTGGCAGGAAGGCCATTTCACATCAATCTCTGCGAGACAGGATGTGCACACCGAGGACCTAAACCGCATGAGACAAGCGGTGGAGGAAAATGATAGAAGAATTGCCGCTCTTGAAGCTCGATTCGACAGGCAATTCCATCCTTTTGGTGATGAGTGATACCTCCCTCAACTATTCTCGATCCTGATTGACTACTTGACAATTGATTCTGAGTCCTGTGACATTGGTTACTTTGATTGATGGTCCCATTTGAACATTAGGTGCCCTATGCGCGGGGTTCCGACTTTTATTTCTTTATCTCTTTACTTTGCTTTACTTTACTTTATCGCTTTATGTTATTTTGTTATCAACTGCTTTACTTTTCCGCATTTCTATTCGGATATTTCTACTTATTTTTATGCTTTATTATCTAAGCTTTTATTATTATTGCTTTTATATTTCTATCAGCTTATAATAATTGAATAGTACTCCGAAAACGCTTTTTGTATGATATGTCTCCATTTCTTATAGAGCATCTATAACGGGAGCAGACCTATGCTGGAAGCTAAAGTGTGGAAAGAGGGATGCATACTTGGTTTATCCTCTTATCCCTTTTCTAATTTCAAGCCCCGTTTTGATCTTTAAAGTGTGGAAATATTTTCTTTATAGCTTTGTGCATGAGTATATTAGAGTTTGCCATGATTAATAGGATCGTTTGATGCATACCCTTTATCCCAGAGCAATTTCCAAAGTGTGGAAAGGGATTTTTATTTGTCTATCTTTAGAATCCCAGTTTTGTTCCTTTACCTTGTGCGTATAGAAACATCGAGGACGATCTTTACTTTAAAGTGTGGAAAGGACGCACTTTGTGCTTTACATGCTTACATGCTTAGTTTAGAAGTGAAGCTCTTGGGAATGATAAGCGGGTGCATTTGCAGTTTTGAAAAGAGAGTTATCATTTGTGTTATCTAGGGAGAATTTTGACTAGATGCCNAAATTTTAAAGAGGACAATTCCCTCTAATCATTTCTTATGCAATGACAATTATTAACAAGAGTCAGAGTCAATAATCACTTTCTCACATGGGCATCTTTTTTAAAAGACCAGCATTCAGCACGGGCAATTGCATGTAGTTATTTTAAGAGTCGTCAACCCAAATAGTTTGGAGATTTTGATTTGCAATAAAGAGAGCACCCAAAAAAATTCACATCAAACATTATCAAAGTTTTGTAAAATTTTAATATAATATTTAATTATAATTTTTTTATTCTTTTCTATAACGATTTTTCATTTTTCTAATTTTTTCCTTAATTCACTATATCATAATTGTTTTCGTGCATCACACGGGTAAGATACTAGTGTATATTATGAAAGATGATCCTATTCTCCGGACAAACGACACTCTCAGAGATAAGCTTCTCACCGGACTCCTCCCTCCTGAATTTGACAAAAAAGTTTGTCTGAACTGACAACAATATCCCAAGAAACTGAAGTTCCGGTCTGCATCATATCTAATCCCCAGGTTACGAAGCTACGGAGCTTTTCACCGGTGATGATGACGCTCACAAAATTCAACCGTGTCCTCCTCGATGATCCCGTAAACCACATTCCTACTCTATTCTGTGAACATTTTCCATACATTATTTCCTGGATTCTCCCCAAAGATTTCTTGATTGCTGATCAGTTCAAAAGCTTTAACCCAGTCTATGAAATACCACTTTTCATCTATGTCCATATGATATATGACATTGATCAAAATCACAAACTATTTTACAGCGACCAGCCACCTTCACTCGGTCGCCTCCAGAAAGAAGTTTAGTTGGCCAAACACAAAGGTGGCTCCCACTCAGGCGACGGCGGCGATAATAAGAATAATAAAACTACTTCATCTGACATTCTGCCAAAGCCTTTGATGCCGTATGGAGTAACTCGGGCAGAGGGGTGACAGTTTTGGTTTGTTCCCCACACTCATCGTCAACAACATTTGATGGATTTAAATAACCCGGGGGTCCTGTGACACCCCAACTTTTCACAAGTCGAGATAGCTAAACTTTAATGCAAAAGCTGATTATCTCAACTATCAAACATACATAGCGGAAGCGATTAAAACCTAAAGGGGTATCATGCCACATCTAGGTAAGAAAGCACGGCCTAGATGCACAGGCTAACCAAAAACTGAACCAACTGTATAGACATAATCCTCAAGTACTGTCAAAACATCGAAAGCTAAACAAGAGTACATATAGTCTCATATTGGCACACAGGCCCAAAACATAAGTCTAAAGCATCATAACTATGTCTAAGCTGCCCGAATAGATAAGCTCTAGCGCGCTCTCGCTTAGACTTATTGCATTCCTGGAAAACATATAAGAAACCATTAGCAAAAGACTGCTAAGCAACCACCACTCACACCCGCAAGGAAATATAGATATATAATAAGTTGTAAATAGGTTTACACACCCATATAGAATATAAACACCAACGAACTGTTCAATACTTGAAATCGGATACTCAACAATAACATGCTGAATAAAGGATAAACCAAGACTTCTCAACAATACAAATACTCAACATAATTGCACAAGGCAACAAGATATCAACAAAATATCAACCGGATCAAGAATACAGTAGAATACTCAAAGAAACGATCAACAAGAATATATCCAAGAATAACCAACGACAAGGTATGATATAACTCAAGAATCAAGTAAAGAGACCAAATAGACCTCAACCTAAGGATAAGTACTAACCCTTACCCTCCAACCAACACCAATCCTCATACCAAACATCAAACCCAACTCAATTCACGGAGGTACGTAATACCCGAATCATAAAGGCAAATGGTGCCCAAATACACGAAGGCAAATCGTGCCCGAATACATAGAGGCAAATATTCCTCAACTACTAAAGTGGCAAATAGTGCCGATATGCACAAATGGAAAATAATGCTCATATACTCAAATGGCAAATAGTGCCCATATACACAAATGGCAATTAAAGCCTCAAGAATACACGAAGATACTCAAAGATTCATCAACCATATCCAACCTCAACTTCAGCCCAAGAACAAGCACTCAGAGTGTTCATCTCAGATATGAACACAAACCAACTCCCAGATAATATAATCAAGGATTCAACAAAACAAGAGACTCAAAAGATGGACCAAGAGATAGGAATAAACACTCCAAAGACATGGTAAAATACCCAACAAAATACTCTAACAAGATTCAGAACAAAGGGGGAAACAACCAAACAAACAGATCACAGAATAGCTCACTGGGACAGAATTCCCAGTAGCCCAACGGAACAACCTAGCGGGTCCCCTAGCTCCGCCGCACTCCTCCGCAAGAAGGAGGCGGATCACCTTGGCGGAAGACCCTCCTCCGCCATCCTCCACCGCTACACACTTGCGGAAGTCACCAACGGGGCACATTATTCTGTTGAGTTCCTCCGTAAGTGAGATCCAACCCCTCCCAGAACAGATCAGACAGAATACGCAAATGCTCAGATCATAATACAAAAATAGGATTATATTGCTCAAATTACAACTCCCAGAAGCCAAATAAACAATGAATCCATACCAATAAATATCCATAAACATCAATACACAAAGGATCAAGAACACAAGTTCATAAATCCATCAAAACAACTCACAGGCAACAAAGAATAGGCTAAGCAGCAAAGAAATACTCAGGATTCCAATACACCAAATAATATCATAGATTGAGAGTGTAAAAATATGTTTTAGTGGACATGATGGTTACCTCTTGAAGCACACTCCACCCAAGAACTCTCAAACTTCTTCACAAAGCTTCACCTCCACCTTGATCATCTTTTCCCAAAAGATCCCCAAAAGAACATCATAAGAACTTGTATAAAGATTATGAAAACTACATGATGCAAGACATACTCTTAGAGATAGATACTTACCCAAGCCCCAACAATCCTAAAAGAGCAATCTTGACTTGAATATTGAAGATGAAATGAAGGCCAAACTTTGAAGGAGAAGAAGAGGAAAATGGCGTGAATGAGTAGGGAAGAGAGAGAGTGAAAACCTCTAGAAAATGCTAAGTCTTGAATATATATACCATAATACATATATACATATATGTATATGTTAGGGTGGAAGATTTAACAAGAAATGGGCTTAGCTCTTTATATATAATAATGTTATGTACAAGATTAATTATTGGGCCAAAAGATTCACCTCTTAAATAGATAAATACATAGAATAAGAAGGAAGCCCATAATATTAGGAATTAAATGTCTTAGAGACAATATATATATATATACACTAGCACAAGGAATTGGGCCATTATAAAAATACTCTTACTTATAAGATTTGTAAGAGTCCAAATTAGAATAAATCCCATACAAGAATTAAATCAAGAATTGAGCTTTTGATTAAAATGATAAATTTCGGGTTCAAGAAATATATATATATATATATATGAAATTGGAAAGACTAGCCCAATTAAATTAAATAAATTGCCCGGTGGAAATAATTACCGGTCTCAAGGCTTGAACGAATTTACGGGGTGTTACAGGTCCGGACTAATAAACCCGTTAAATGAATGATAATATGAACTAATAGGAAATAGTAGACACAATGAGTGTGACAAGGTCACGGGGACCAAGTATTGTATTAGGCCGTAATGAATAAGCTATTACAAGACAATGTAATGCTATTAGTCTATTACAAGTATAGTTTAGGACAAAGAATATAGAACATGTCTTAATGAGACAATAACATGCCTACTTATACCCTCCAAAACCCCTAACCGCCCCCCTAAGACGGGGGAACAGTTATAGACCCGCGCCACGACCGTGCCCGTGGCCCCAACCACTCGAGGCCCGTGGCCGAGCCCTCTCACCTGAGGCCTTGGGCCGAGGCCTCTGGCCGAGACCTCCTAGCCGAGGCTCTGGGCCGAGGCCTCTTAGCCGAGGCCTTGGGCCGAGATGCTAAATGAGTTAGCCCGGGTCAAGCACGGGGCTCCACCCTGGGTCCTGGATCTTCTCGTGACCCTTGTCCTACCCCCTCGGGTCGACTTGGTCCGTTCCTAATATATCCATCATCAGTTCCCCACTCTCCGAGCTGCGAGAAGTCGTCAGCGAAGGAGAGTAGGCACTCTGACCCGTCCTCGTACGTCCTCATGTATTTACAACCATCGATACAGCCGAGCAGGCATCCCGGGTGAGTCCCCGAGCGCGCATAACATATGATTTTATCACAAATAAACTCCTTTACAGAGGCTCTTATTAACTTCTAGATAAGGTAGAATGCCATTAAGATATGGTAGAGTCCCAAAAAGTGTGCAACTCTTCCCTATAAAAGCATAGGAAATCTCCCAAGTCACACCCATCAACATCCCATCACCTTTTCCTCTTCCCAAGGCCCATCTCCATCATCTTTTTCCTCTTTTTTCAATTTTG
>NXFB01000343.1:106144-116791 GCA_002525835.2 Ipomoea batatas | reverse complement strand
CTCATACTAGCCAACAAACAATATAATTAATACACACACATCAGAATATTGATATGCACACAGCAGAAGATACATATGCACACAGCAGAATATATATATTCACACAACAGAATATTGATATGCACACAACAGAATATACATATGCACACAGCTGACTATTGATATGCACACAACATAATCTACATATGCACACAACAGAATCTACATACGCACCCAATCTGCCATATATATGCGTTTTACCCCTAGCCTGGTTTGAACACCACCCTCACCGACTAAAAACCCTAACAACCCACCCTCCACCTCTGGACGCCGGGTGTGTACATCCTCCCTCGCCGAAACCCCCACCTTTATTCGGTTTTTCCCTTCGCAAATACAACGAAAAATAATTATGATAGAAGAACACTAACCAATACATGAATGGCACAGATCACTGCAAGTTCATATGACCAAATCTAAACCAGTGCACACACATTCAAATTCCTACTAGTACTAAAAGCTATTCTAACAACCTTATTGTTGGGGACCACTAAGTTCCACTGCCACAACATTACTATTAGAAGCTACTAATATTAAAAATTATTCTAAAATGTCAATTTCCCAACAATAAATATTATACCGACGTGTAGTATGAGTTCTGCTTTCAAAAAGAATCTCAATTTTTATATACCCCAAATCAACTTAATTGAATGCAAACATTTCCTGTCAATGCACACACAGCGGCGTAGCGGTTTGGAAGCCCTGTCACCATTCCACAGTCAGAATAGCTGTTCCATTTCTAGTCGATGGAACCCTATCCTTCTTTCCGGCCTCCCATTCGTAATTGCTACTCGTCTTTTAAAAAAAAATCAAACTGTAACATACCTCTAGTTTCAGGTCGTGTCTTCGCCCCGCATTGTTACTTTTCCCCGTGTTGCGAACCAGCCATGGGTGGCCGTCGTTCTCTGTCGCAAGGTGCCGTGTGCAGGTGGGGAGCATGGGTCGGATGTGGCTACGAAATTGTCACTGTTGGAATAGAGATAGAATGCCGTTTCCTAACTTTTCTCACTAAGATTGCACATGCTTTTACTACTTTACCCTTAGGTAACCCTTTTCCTTAACAACTGATATCCTTTTCACGTTAGTCAATTGTAAATTAAGTTGGGCAATCTTAACCCTTCATTTGTTTAATCCTATGGTCAAGATTATGTCTTAGTTCTCATCTATATAGGTTGTCTCATAGGAAGCCTACCCTATATATATATATATATATATATATATATATATATATATATATATATATATGAGACGAATCAGTTGAGAACCAACTGACCAAGAGAGAATTGAGAATCAATCGTAGTCGTCCACATGTTCAAATCTAACAGATCAGAAACTTTGTTTTTTATAAAAACACAGTGACATTTTCGTAAATAATTGAATTTTGGAATGCAAGTAAATTGTGTTAAAAGTGCATATAAAAGTTTCATTTACTGCACCTAAGTGCAAGTAAAATGTATTAAAAGTGCAACAAATAATGTACATTGAGCATCAATATTAAGTGCACCTAACTTTATCATCAAGTATACCAATGTGAAAGATGTTATAATTAGGCGCACCAATGCTAAAAAGATAAATTACTTGTACTATTAAGTGAAAAATAATGGCACGTTTAAGTGATTTTACTTGCAAACGTGCACTAGTTACTTGCAACAAGTTTAAGTTATTTACAAAAAATGTCACCGCGTCTTTTTTTTTTTTTTTTAAATTAAATATGATCCATTAAATTTGTATATGTGGACGACTGTGATTGGTTCTCAGTTATTTTTTGGGCATTCGTTTTCACATGAGCGCGCTGATGTGTAGCAAAAATGAGTGATGGTGAGTGTACGGGTGTGAAATGTCGTTCCGCTGAGGATTGGGGGTTATGGCACGCAATATGCAATCACAAAACTAGGCACTAGCATAAGGAAATCAACAAGAAGCTAAGCAAATGATAACAAGATAGAACAAACACATATAAACAATAGATAAGTGCAAAATAAAGNGACGTGTAGTATGAGTTCTGCTTTCAAAAAGAATCTCAATTTTTATATACCCCAAATCAACTTAATTGAATGCAAACATTTCCTGTCAATGCACACACAGCGGCGTAGCGGTTTGGAAGCCCTGTCACCATTCCGCAGTCAGAATAGCTGTTCCATTTCTTGTCGACGGAACCCTATCCCTCTTTCCGGCCTCCCATTCGTAATTGCTACTCGTCTTTTAAAAAAAAAATCAAACTGTAACATACCTCTAGTTTCAGGTCGTGTCTTCGCCCCGCGTTGTTGCTTTTCCCCGTGTTGCGAACCAGCCATGGGTGGTCGTCGTTCTCTGTCGCAAGGTGCCGTGTGCAGGTGGGGAGCATGGGTTGGATGTGGCTACGAAATTGTCGCTGTTGGAATAGAGATAGAATGCCGTTTCCTAACTTTTCTCACTAAGATTGCACATGCTTTTACTACTTTACCCTTAGGTAACCCTTTTCCTTAACAACTGATATCTTTTTCACGTTAGTCAATTGTAAATTAAGTTGGGCAATCTTAACCCTTCATTTGTTTAATCCTATGGTCAAGATTATGTCTTAGTTCTCATCTATATAGGTTGTCTCATAGGAAGCCTACCCCATATATATATATATATATATATTGTGCAGAGATATTTTTTTTTTTTGTTGGTGGTGCATGCAGCGAATATTTTTTACATTAATTGGATGAGCTGTAAATAGGGGTGTCAAATAGATGCAATTGTTATACCATGTACCAGGATTCATATTGTAATGTGAATTATGATACAAAATGTTTTTATCTCCAGTTAACCGTTTCTGTACATGTAAACAAATTACTTGATAATATGATAGTTATAAGTATAGAAACTGTCAAAATTACATATACAGAATCTGAAATTTATTTTTGAATTAGGGTCTACAAGACAAGATAAGCCCTGGTCCATGGTATAATTACCGATATTGGCTCGGTCTAAAAATAAAAATTAAAGTCCGGCCTAGTTCATAGTTCTAAAAATAAATAAATAAAAAATAATGAAAAATTATATATCGACTTATTTAAATTACGTTTTTCATTCTAAATTAGCTTTAAAAGTTTACATATTAATTTTTCACTATTTAATTTAAAAATTATTACAAGAAAATAAAGAATTCAATAATTAATAATGTAATAATCTATATTATATATAAATGATGAGTAAAATTGTGATAGTGAAAAATGAGTGATTATGTCGTTCCGTTAAGGGTTGAGGGTATGGCACGCATTTGTGTGATAAGTAAAAATTCAAGGCACTTGAAATTTACTAGAATCCAAGCAGATGAGATTCAAGAATATAAATAATGCTAATAAAGTCAAGAGATTTTGTCAATGAGATTCTCCCATTTTTCCCCTAAAACTACATTCCAAAGTATGAAAATTTTAAATTAAATATTAAAATTCAAAATAGTTGACCAATCAAAGTAGGGTCACACTTGTGTGAGACCGTCTCACAAATCCTTATTCGTGAGACGGGTCAGGTCGGGTCGAAGCAACATGCATGCAAATATCATACTTATATGCTCAAATATAATACTAATCAAAAATACAAATTTTGTTACTTTAAAGAGAAAAAGTAATACATTTTTCATAATATGTAATGTTGACAAGTGTCCCTTACTTATAAGGGCAAATATAATACTTTTGAGAAAAATGTAATACTTTTTAATCGAAATGTAAAAGTATTGTATTTTCCCTTAAAAGTATTACTTTTTTTTTTTGAAAACAATCATCAAGATGTATTAATGTAAAAATGCCGAAATAGAGTCGGGCGGGACAGAGTCGCAGTACAACGAATCAACGAATGAAAAAGCCGAAGTGGCAAGTGAATGAGCAACAATATTTGCCGATCTAGCTACCCATCTAACTTGACAATGCCCAAAGGTTGACATAGATGCCCTGCAAGCTTCAATAATTAGGCCAGCATATGAGAGGTTCAGTGAGTGCGTAGCCGACAGTTCACTTTGAAAGTATTGTATTTTCCCTTAAAAGTATTACAATTACCCTTATAAGTAACAAAAATTTTATTCCTGATTAGTATTACATTTGAGCATATAAGTATGACATTTGTGCATATAAGTATTACATTTACATCTTGACCCGACCCGTCTCACGGTGAGAGGGTCTCGACAAGTTTTTGCCATCAAAGTATACATGTAACTAACAATTCCTATTTTGCATTGGTTCATTTCATTTTTTTCCACTTGAGTTTATTTTTCTCTTTATCTTTTTGTACAAATAAAACTAATTTATAAAAAATATATCATTTAAAAGCTCTAATTAAGATCTTTTAAATGACATCCATATTGATATATATTTTTTATTTTATATTTTTAAATAAATCTATAGGTACATAAAGTCAAAGTCATTACTTTAGTGTAATATTTATATACATCAAGCTTGGTTTTTATTAATATATAAAAACAACATTATGAACCTACTATAAAATGAATGAAAATATATATGGTGTATATTTAGTTTAGCATTTTTGGACATTACAAAAAGAGTCAATTCCTTTTTTGGTCCTAGACTTATAGTGGCAAAGACAATTTTAGTCCTTCATAAAAAAATCAGACAATTTATCACACTTATTGTGACGGGGACAATTTTGATCCTCCGTCAGTATTTCCGTTTAATGGTCGTCTGAGAGTGGGTATTTTCGCCATTTCATTATGTATCCTTCTTTTTACAGTAGAGACTAGAGAGGTGACCAACATGGCTTCTTTCCCCGTCGAAGACATCTTCAAAAACTTCTCCGCTCGCCGCTTCGCCGTTCTCTACGCCCTTACTCGCGATGTCGACGACTTTTTCTCGCAGTGCAATCTAGAGAAAGGTAATTTGTGCCTATACGGTCATCCGGACGAGAGGTGGGAAGTCACATTGTCGGCGGAGGATGTTCTGCTGGAGATCCGGGAGCCTGTGCTAGGCATCAATTTTGCGAGGGACGGGATGGAGAAGCGAGGTTGGCTGTGGTTGGTGGCTATGCTATACACATTGATTCATGGCTGCTTGCAGTGGCTTTCTACTTCTGTGCTCAGTTCAATCGAAACTAAAGGAACCATTTGTTTTCCCTAATAAATGAACTGCCTACCATCTATGAAATTGCTTGTGATATATGCGAGAGATGGTTCCATGGCAAGTGTGTTAAAATAACACCGTAAAAAACACAGACTATCAAGACATACAAGTGCCCATATTGCAGCCACAAGGCCCACAAAAGGATTAAGGGTTAAGCAGTAGTGTGGGGGTAAGGATACAGCTTTAAGAAATATATACTATCATGTTAGCGAGTTTCAGAAACAAAATATTGCAGTTGTTAGAGGTCTTTTTAACTTGAATCTTTAATTGATTCCTTTCTATTACACAGAAAAAATAAAAATAAAAAATAAAAAATAAAAAAACTCTTGGGTAGCAGAAGTGGTAATACTCATCTGCTGCTTGAATCTTCAATCAAGTAGGATATTATTCCATCTTTAAGCCAATTAACTTGAATTCCCAATTTCCATGGAAAAGTAGTAGAACTTATTGTCCTCTAGTTCCAGTGATGGCGTGTGTTCCACGCTTTATATAATTCATGCATGGTTTCTGCAACACTGAACTACCCATCCCTCCAAAAATCATTTTGATTTGTACCCGGTTGGTTCTAGCCGAACAATATAATGCAGTTGGTTAGTATTATATTCATGGAGTCGGAGGATTTCCCAGGAAGATCCACCAGAAAATTGGATTTCAGTGCGCCGCTGCTATCCACCGTACCAGACGTCCGGCCAAGCCGCTTGCGTTGGATGTCAGCAATCGGATATACTTTTCTTGGGAGCAAATTCCCAGGAAGCCCAAGCCGCCGCCGGGGAGATGGTACCCGCCAAACTATGGGGGATGAGGAGCACTGCGATTGCTGCGACCAGGGACCACATTGTGATAATTATGACAGAGATAGAATAAAAAGAAGGAGAAATCATGAAAATGACGCAGCGACCCCCCTCTCAAACGGCCATCAAACGGAAATACTGACGGAGGAACAAAATTGTCCCCGTCACAATAAGTGTGTCTATAAATTGTCTGATTTTTTTATAGAGGACTAAACTTGTCTTTGCCACTATAAGTCTAGGACCAAAAAAGGAATTGACTCTTACAAAAATATGTAGGAGGAGACGGAAGGGATACGCGATGAATTGTGGAACAATTGAATAATGGGTATGTAGAGTTTCATACGAGTGAGTTATAGCATTTATAGAATGGGTTGTTGGGTTTGGGTTAGTTGGGTTAGACCAATTTTGCAATCATTATTGTGTGGGTGTCATGATCCATACAACTGTGTGGACAATACTATCAAATAATGTACATTCAGTATATATATATAATGTACTTTTAGTATATTAAAAATGTGCATTATATTAAGGAAATGTACATTATTTGAGTACTGAAAGTACATTATTTTATATAATGTACATTTAGTATATTAAAAATGTACATTTTGTTATGGTCTACTCAATAATTTGCCCCGATTTTAGGTCATAGTTTATATTCGGCTGGATTTTAATATTGTAATAATGCATATTATTGGCAAATTATGATGTGGACCTAGAAACTACGTCGTTTTTGTCTTTTTTTTTTCTTTTTTTTTTTTTAAATTAGTAAACATATTGCTGAATATAGAGTTGTCCAAAAATGTGTGAATGTAGAGGTTTCAAAGTGTGAATGTAGAGTATAGAAATCGTGAATGTAGATTTATGATTGTGTGAATGTAGAGTTGCCCAAAAATGTGTAAATGTGGAGGTTTCAAATTGTGAATATGGAGTATAGAAATCGTGAATGTAGAGTTATGCATGTGTGAATCTGTAATAGAGTTATGAAGTTCTAGCAACTTGTAGCCCTGTAATGTGTGAATGTGGAGTTCTCAAGTTGTGAATATGGAGTATAGGACCTGTGAATATAGAGTTTTGAATGTGTGAATACATAACCGTGGTAATATAGTTATTAAACATACAATCCTGTAATGTGTGAATGTGAAGTTTACAAATTGTGAATGTAGAGTATAGTGTATGTGAATTTAGACCCAGGTCCACCTTGCAAGGTGGACCTGGGTCCACGGCATAATGCAATAGGCTAGATTTAAATATTAGGTCTGGCTATTTCTTTATTAAAATTTATAACTTGGGCCTTAACATATAAATATTTTGTAAAAGTTTGTTATTTTAAATATGATAAAGATTATTATTTTACATCTAATATATATATACATATATATATATATATAATTAATTAATTAATTGCTTTGTAATAATGTATGTTTAAATTCTTTTTTGAACCATTTTGTAAATATATGATAGAATTTAATTCTTTTGAAGTTTTTTAAAATTTAATTTAAATTGTATAATTCTATTTATAATAGTACTTTCATTCTTTTAAACATAATATAATTTAGGTAACTTTAAAAGAATGGTCACTGGGTTCATTCGATGTTTATTTGAGTTCAAATATGCTATTTCAAGGAAAAATAATGGTTTTTAGTGGTGANATGACATTACAAGCATCATGGATGTGTGTATTTTTAAATTGAAGTTCATGGGGGTGCCTGAACAGTTAAGCATATAGTTTTTTGATGTTGGAGTCTTGGAGATGGCCCAAATATATGCTTACCAATTCATGGGGAGCCTTTCAGAATTGTATTTAAGACACTTAAGAATTATTGCATGGTTCCTTGATATAGGAATCACTTGTCATTGGCTGACTTTTTGTTTATTAGATTGCGCTATGCTTCAAATTGCTATGTGAGGATTAAATGCTCATGGTTGACTTTAGTTTTGGCTCTTAAATGATTTCTTAAGTATTTATTATCAAGCTCTTTGTCAAACTGCATATCTAATGCCTTTATCAATTGACTCTAGAATGTGATTGGCTATGTGGAGCAGGTCATTTGTAATAATAGTTTGATGAATCAAGCTGCTAGTGAGAACTAAACACAACAACCTGCTTCAACCATTGTGGAAAAATTTGTTTCGCGTTTCCAATAATTCAACTGTTTCTGATGCACTTGCTTCTGATTTTGCAGTTACCACAATTAACTTCGAAGGTTCGTCTTTAGCTAGACCGTTATCTGGAGAGTGTCTTGAAGATGATACATTGCATATAATATCATCAATTGAGATGAGTGGGCATACTCACCAAGAGGACCTGGTATACAACCTTCAAATAATCTTCTAAAGAACCAAGCTGATGAGTCCATCTCAACAAATGATATGAGAATTAAGTTGCACCTTTGCAAGGTTCGCATTCTTCTACTTAGTACTTACTAGAAATGTCAAGGCTGCAAAATGTGAAGTTAATATGGCCATGAACATGGCACGTGGCAAAGACTATATTATTCTATGGCACTTTATTTGATGTCCCGGCTGGAATATGCTCATGGAAATCATCAAAAAGCAATCAGACTATTGATGGCTTCAAGTAATTGGCAGAAATGGGGATTTCTAGGATATATCATAACAACCTTGTTTGCATCTATTATCCACTCGGCAAGTATCATCTCGTCTACTGTATTCTTTTCTAAGGCTCTGAGTAGTAGCTCATCACCTCTACGAAAGGAGAAGACTCTGAAGCCGAATTGTAATATTTACTGGAGTTGGAAGTTCCGGCAGGAATGAAGGCAGAGAACATGAGCGGAGGAGATAAAGATGGTGAACAATGAGAGACGCCAGATACAGAGATAATCGGATGAGATGCGAAACAATGAGAGGAACATAAAAGATGCACATGATAGGCACATGTTGACCCATATAATAAAAGACTCGACCCGTCTCACGGATGGAGATCCGTGAGACGGTCTCACACAAGTTTTTGCCTATATATATATATATTTGTACGCTTTTTGCTCTTTAGGATTATATTTTATAAATATGTATGTGTGTGCGCGCTACCATTGTTTCACACATAAGCATATAATATATGAGTTGGTATTCAAATTTTTTAAAGCATCTGACATGGTAACCTAATAAGCTTTGACGGGATGTTAGCTTGCTATAGCATGTAAAATTGGTTAAATTGGGTCTTTTTCTCAAGTTCATATATTAATTTGGAGCTTTTTCAAGTTCAATGGCTTAAATGTTGTTTTTGTAAAACTTGAATGACTTATTTGACATTCATCCCTTAGGAGATTGAGAGTTGATTTTGAGAGATAATTTTAAAAGTGATTATGGAGACAGAATTGAGAATGTGAGGAGAGGGTAGAAGATATGGGGAAGTGATAAAGAGAGGAGAGAGAAAATGTAGTGCTATTATCTTAAACTAGCATTGTACCTGTGCGATGCACAGTCTAAAATAATACTTGAAAGATATTATTATTTTTATTTAGCAACAATTATTTGTATGTTAACTCTTTATGGCCTCTACTGCGATAGAAAGATAAGCATTAAAGATAACACTTGCAAACTTTTAGATGTGAATAAAAGAATTTTTGAAAAAAAAAAAGAAGATGCATAATAACATAGTACTTACCACTATTTGATTGTTTCTTCATATGTGACCCTAATTTCGATCACTTAATTGTGAAGGGCTAGAGTTTTTAGAGTTATCTACCATTGTATTGATAAGGAGTTTTTGTAGATAAATATTATTATTATTATTAAATCATAAATTATTAAATACTCAAAAAATTGATTTTGAGAAATTATAGCCCACTACAAATAACCTAATAAAGTGTGCGTACATATATGTTTTCAAAAAAAAAGTGTGCGTAGATATATAATACTAGCCATCTCTCTCACTCTCGTTCGTGTCCGGCGTGTGTAGTACGTAGGCAGACGACGGACGACAGAGGTTCCGGCAACGTCCGTTCTCCTTGCTTTAAATCGGCGACGTCTGGTGTTCATCATATCCAAGAGCAGCGTGGACCTGGGACTATCTTCCGGCGTGAGCGAGGACTAAGCAGCAACGGCGGCTTCTCCTCCGGCGATGGCAGTAACAGCTGTTCAATAATTTTAGAACAGCTGACAGAATTTTTGAATATATTCATGTTCAAACTGATTTACAAAGGATGAAATTATAGTAAAGGGAGAAGAAGAAAATTTATATGCGTGTAGTGATTGAAGAACATGAGTGCTTAGCTTATATATTTATAGGATTCAAAAAAAAAAAAAAAAGCTTATATATTTATAGGCAGATTTCCACTCCCAAATTCTGATTTGAAAAGGGTGTTGCTATTCCTACCACCCATGATGCAAATAACATTGAAATTAACAAAATATTACAAATTTCAATAATTTTATAGGTAGTATAAATAGAAGTAAGGTATAAATATGGCTATTTACACCACTATGGTCAACTGTATTAATTACACAAAGAAAAAGGTGTTGGAATTAGAATTTAAAAAAAAAAAGGTATTAGAATAGAATGGATATTATTTAAACAAAATTAAATTGAATAACAAATTTAAAATTTTAAAAACAATATATATATATATATATATATATATATATATATATATATTTCTATTCAAATGTGGCCGCGCACTTACGTGCGGCCGTGCGGTTTACACCACTCAATGTTACGAAATGCACCACTCAATAACATTGAGTGGTGTATTTAGTCAAAAACCGCT
>NXFB01000343.1:83770-97328 GCA_002525835.2 Ipomoea batatas | reverse complement strand
TGTACTGTGAATATTTAATTTAAACGCTGTAAACGTTCAGTATATAGGGCTTGTTTGGTTATCAGCGGTTAGCTTTTAGCGGTAGCGGATTGTGTTAGCGGTTATCAAATAACGGATTGTATTAGCGGGTTTGACCAGTGGATTGTATTAGCGGTTTGTAAAAAGATGTTTGGTAAAATTAGCTGTTTAGATTAGCGGTTAACATGTAAAATGACCAAAAGGTATACATACATAATATAATATAATATAATATAATATAATATAATAATAATAATAATAATAATAATGATTAACATTACAAAGAAATTAAAGCAAATATTTTAAAATAAAAACAAAGAATAAGGGGAGCGGTACACTTCTCCAAAAAAAAAAAAGAATAATGTAATGTATGATATTAAATTTAAAAATAAAATAAAGGGGGGAAAATAGTTATTAAATTTAATTATAGGAATGCAAAGTTGCATTTTAGATGAATGGAGTGAAGCATATAGCAAGTCAGCAGCCAATATGAAAAAAAGAGAAACAAGGGCAAAACTGGAATTTAGAAAATAAAAGGAGAAAAGCTAATGCTAAACGCTGCTCCTATTAGCGTTTCAATTTTGGCGGATTGGATAGCGATTCGCTAAGTGAAAAAGCCATTAACCAAACGTTTTTTTTAGCGGTTTGACTTTGTCAAAACGCTAAAGATGGTCAAACCGCTAAAAAATGGCGGATAAGCTGATAACCAAACATGGCCATAAATTGTGAACATTTAGTATGCAAATATATATTTTAGACCCGAGTCCACCTTGCAAGGTGAGTCCACAATACAATTTGCCGTTATTCTAACTATAACTATGGATATTGCGTCCATGGGGACGCCCAAGGACATCTTCCATATTAGCTACTCGATTTTGTTTTATGTAAAAGTGGGAATCAATATCCTAAAGAGGAACGTAATCATATTATTCCTTAATTAATAACTCGGATAGAAAACCGAATATTTAAGAGCTATATTTAGAATGAGCTATATGGTAGCATTTTTCTTAATGTTATACTTATTATTTTCAAAACAAATAGGTTACACACCCTTAATTTTATGACTCACAAATCACCATTTTATGATGTCGCACGATTCTAGACATTAATATAATTAAAATTAAAATTAAAAAAAAAAGAAGAAAAACTAATACCTAACATTTTGTCACACATCATCATGAAGTGATTGATTTGTGATCTGAGTAATAAAATTAGGAGTAATTAGCATTTTCTTTCCTAAAATTTATATGTTTTTTCAAAAAATTTATATTATTCCGTTATGAATTACTAAATATGGTATGAAATTGATTAGTTTATAATTGCATTGAGTTTAATTTGTTACTTTATATATTTAAGAAATTGATAATTAAAAGGAATGAAATCCTATATATTTAGAGCTCCCAGACAATCCTTTCAACAAGTCTCATATGTACTACACATATCGATCAATACCAAATGGCAAACGTCTTCTTCACTTTCCTTTGCTTCCTTCCTTTTCTTTTAGTTGTCAGCCAAGGTACATCTATCTAATATTCTTCTTCACAGTTTTCAATACTCATATATGTATATATAAGTGTGTAGGGGTAACATATACATATTAATGTATACTGTTAATTGAATATTGTATTTGATAACTAAGAACTTTTGCAGTTTATTGTATTTTGAGTTAAAGAATTCATATATGAATCATGTAGTTGCGGGTGTTCACCGATGCAATCCTTTCATCACCATTTCTCAAGTGCAAACGGGAAACCAAATCAAGGGTGAGAATGAATGGAAGGTGACCGTGGCAAATCCATGTGATTGTACTCAACAAAATGTTCAAATAACTTGTGCTGGAATTGGAAGTTCTACCCTGCCGCTTGATCCCGCTCTCGTAACCCAATCTGGCAATGTTTGCACACTCAATAATGGCGGCCCCATTCATCCTCATACCTCTTTTACCTTCCAATATGCTTGGGAAAAGATCGATTTTCAGCCGGTTGACAGTACTGAGGCTTGCTCTTAATAAGTGGCCTGGGATGGAGCAACAATGTTCATTCGTACTTATATTAGTTTAATGCATAATCATATTATACTAGGTTTTGCTTTAAAATGTGCACCATCATTTCATTATTAAGTTGTATCCTCTTTCGAATTGAATATGAAATAATATGTGATGTTTTACCATTCTCACTCATTTCATTATATTTAATGGTGGTGATTAAAGCGCAATTCTTTATATCATGACGTACGGTAGCTAGAGGAGAAAATTGTTGGAAAATTTAGTTAAAATGACAATTTTGAGTGCCTATTTTGTGATACAAATATATATGGGGTTCACATGTTGGATCTGGTCAATGTAGATTTGGATTCTTTGTTTTGAGATAGAGAAATTGATATATTGGACGCTTAAAACGAATGATAAGTAAATGAGAAATTGATTTTAAAAAAAAATTAATTAAGTTGACAAATTAAGATTGAAAAAGCTTGATTCGCGACTTGCGTACATGAATGTCATCCGAAAATTGTCAGGCCAGCTACGAATAGTGTGCTGCTCACTGATACTCAAATCCACTCCCTTCCATGTGTGAGTGTAAACCGGATGTCACTACGTTAAATGATATTTCGTACTATAGACTTCTTGGTTACTTGGGTGTTTTTAAAATAAGTTATGATTGTTACAAAGTAATTGTACTTAATTTCGTAAACGTAAATATTATTTTGATAATAGGTACGATTGGTATTACAATTTGATTATTAATTTTGCAACAAAAAATCTTTTTTTTTTAAAATTTTTTTTTCTCGAAGAAGGATTGTCTCCTTACTCACCTCTATACAAAATTTTGCCCATTTATTCCTAAAGCTTTGTGTTCAAGCCTACTGTTCTAGTTTGTCAATGGTACTATAGTTTGAATGTTCGACCTATAGTATCATATCGTTGATTTATTTTATCCTAGGAGACTGACGCTACAATAGCCATTATAGACCGAATACAAATCGTGTGTGGATCACATTGGGTGAGATCGTTTCTCTAACCTTCGATAAATTCATCTCGTATAAACTAACCGGCCGACCAGTCAGATCATCCGATCCATTACTACATGTGCACGACCGATATAATCAGCCACAAAGGAATTACCTTGTTGAAGGTATTGAAGTTGACCAAGAAGATGAAGCGACTTAGCACGAGATGAGTATGCTAGAGAATGTTCTATCGACCCCCAAATTTATTGTGATGTCCTATGGCCAACTGCAAGGTGTATAACCTCTTCAAAAGGATAGGAAATTAACATGGACATCAAAGCTTGGTCATGATGAATCAAATTGCACGAGCTGGATTGGCTTATGAAACTGCATTAGTATCCGTGGTTGGGAGAAAAGCATCCGGACATGGGTGACTACCATCAATAAACCTCATTAACCCATGTCCTTGGAGGGAAGGCACAACTTGTGTCCTCCGAAACAAATAATTTTTGTGAGTCGGCTTAAGCCCTTCATGTGTTAAAATAATGAACCTTTTGTGATAAGATAATGTATTTTATAATTTAAAATAATGTATCTTATGCTTTAGAATAATGTATTTTATTTGTTAAAATAATGTACTTTATGTGTTAGAATAATAAACTTTTTGTGGTAAGATAATGTATTTTATGAGTTATAATAATGTACTTTATGTGTTTGCATAAAGTATTTTTATTAATTAGGAAATGTATTTTTTGGGGTTGATGGGGCTTCCATATCGCCAAAGAGACGTCGGGTTACAAATAGGGTTGGTTGTAATGCCGCGATCATTTTCAAGCTTATGGGTGATGGGGGTAATATTTTTTTTTCTTTGGAAGTAAGGCACACACATTGCTTGCTGCAGACAAGACTGCTCATTCAACCCGGGAGTGCAAGACGCGTCACAAATGTAATGGTCATTACAGCCATAACTACCCATTAAATCCAAATCGAAAGTCAAAGGCGTAGGTTTCATTGCTTACATGTAGTCAGGTGTATTTATTAATTTCATTGGGTTGTCTTAGACATTGGTTATTGTAATTTTTTTATACTCAACATTTTATCATTTACTCTTGTCTAATTGTTGCAGTACTATTCTATGTGCTTTCTTTTTCCCACTGTGTTTGTTATTCAATCATGTTGGCATCGAGGAGGGGTTTCGCCCGTGTGCATTTACTTAATGTAGCATGTGCACGGTAGGATGGTTTTGTGATGTTTGCTGGTAGTTGGTACGTGCACTCAGATTCCAACCCGTGTGTACATACTCTATTTGCGTCCAATACTGGTAGGAAAATATAACGAAATATTAATTTCCCAAGTGTTTCTCGCCTAATACTGGTTGGAAAATATAAAAAATACAAATTTCACCACACTTCCATTGACTGGTGCACATGGTGTCTAAATTACTCCATAAGACCCTTGGTAATCACCATCACTATACTGTAACTAGCATGCACATACTTCCATTCACAGGTGCACAAGGTGCCAGGATTAGTATTATCAGTTTCCCACCCGTGTGCACACACTCTATTTGCATCCTGTACTCGGCGGGTTTATGTTGGAGTAGCACCAGTTTATTAACTGATTGTAGTCCTTCTGTGTGCATCTTAACCACTATGTATGTGCATTCCTCGGTTTCAATTTTCATGTTGGTGTTGGCAACTATGTTCTGCCAGAACTTGGGTGGGTGGGTGGGGGGGGACTGTGGATCCAGATACCACAATTTGGCCCGCCCAATACGGGTAGGAAAGTGCGTCTTGTATAATACTGGTAAGGAAATATTAAAAATTTTAATTTCACCACACTTCCATTCACAGGGGCACATGGTCTCTAAATTACTCCACAAGACCCTGGGTAATCACTATCTGTATAGTGTAACTAGCATAGTAGCATGCACATACTTCCATTCACAGGTGCACAAGGTGTCGTGTTTAGTCATAGCATGTGATGCTTATACTTATTAATATCGCGTTGGAATTACATCACATAAAATCAAATAAAAAAAGTGCTGCCCATTTCTAGCACCCAAAAACACTAAAGTTACATCACAGTTGCCTACTTTGTTAATTCGATACTAAGTTTAAAATGTACGTGATAAGCAAAAATCAAACACTGTTATTCATGGAATCATGGCCAATTGGTCATCCCATGCCGGGTCAGCTTGTAGGCGGTGTAAGAATGCTCGTGGTGGGCTTACAAAATCATCATCATCTCCCACTGTTGTACGTTGTTGGTTTGGGGGTTGGGGCGCCTGGCGTTTGTTACCTGTGCATTAAAAATAAATTTGAAATTCAGTAATGGATTCAATTTTGCATTTAGCATCACACACTTGATAAACAGATTATATATATAGTATGTACCATGCACGCACCTCCATTCACGGGTTCACATGGAGCCTACTTTTGTGCCCAACACTACATATTCACTGTATCTAACAAGCACATACGACCATTCTCAGGTGCACAGTGTGTCGGCTGCATTAGAATGTGCAAAATAAAAGGCAACTAATATTCTCAACTTTATCAAATTACTATGGTTATAATATTCGAGTCAAAGGCGTTAAAATTTCCACACTGAATGCTCTACATCTGGGTTTTTCCATGCATATTGACTCTAGACAACTGTTTGGAAAATTAAACATACATAAAAGGGAACTAACAGTAATATAGTATTTTGGATTCCACTAATGCTGGTAAACAACAATAAGCTTTTTTGACATGGATGTACCCAGTTAAAATATTAGCTTCCATTTTTTGGAACTATATCACAAAGGTTATTTGTTGTATCACATGGTTCAATCTGCGTGTCTACATCTACCGTTAAGAGCAAAGATGGCATCTTTTTCTTTGGAGGCCACCATAACTCGCCTCACCCTCAAAAGATCACCCTACATTCATGTGTTTCCTATACAATAAAACACTCGAGACCACCAATTTAACCTTGTATGGCAGTTTGGCGTGTGGGGGTTACTGTCAATGTGCCACATACAATAGATGCACACATTCTTAGTATTTTAAAAGGGGGAACACAATTTTTTTGGTTCCAGGGAACACAAATTTTGCTTTGGGAACCACCTAACACAATTTTACCATTGTTTTGTCCGCAACAATCTATCCACTCATCCATGCCCACCCATTGTACATCTCTCACCCCATCTTTGCTAAGTTTGTTCGTATCCCTACCATAGCTCAAAAGCCCTATTGACGCCTAATTCCATATAGAGTACCCGGTTTTTGTTGTGATTTTGCACAACAATAATCGTCTGCATTGTGCGATATGCCGAAAATCCAAGGGGGGGGGGTGTGTGTGCATGGGCTCGGAACAGAACCCGTTTCTACCGGTCGAGGTGCCCATCGCCAGTACGAAACGGGAAAACCAAAAACAATTGCAAAAAAAAAAAATTGATGAATGTACAACCACGTATTGGGTACTTTTGGGTTCTAGTCGAGACTTCGTTCCCTTTCTCCTCTTCGTCGATAGTTTTGTTCCGGCCATGGTTAATCGCAGGAACGGTGGGATTCCGCGGTGTCGCTGCTGGAGTCCGAATGTAGGTTGATCGACGGTAGGTAAATTCTGGGAGGCTTTGGGAGAGGAAAAGTCGGGCCCTTCCTATTATCTCCAACCGCCCTTTGCCACTGTTTTACTCATTTACCCTTCTTTACCTTTACTGCTTATTAATTAACAACATTGAAAGTGTGCTACCAAATCTGAACTGTAGAATTATTTCATTGTATGACTTAGATTTTGTCTTATTTCTCATCTAAAGGGGTTGTCTCATGTGAAGTCAACCCATATATATAGGGTTGCACTCTCGTGCGTACTCTCGCTCAGAAGAGAACTGCGGACAAATCACAGCCGTCCACATGTCCAGATTAACGAATTAGATGCAATTTTAAAAAAAATGACACGGTGACATTTTCGTAAATAATTGGAACTTTGGTGCACCTAGTTTCACTTAAAAATGCACCTAGTTCACTTACAAATGCACCTATTTTCTCACCTATTTTCACTTAGAAGTGCGAGTAATTTACCTTGTTAATATTCATGCACATATTTTCGCAAATATTTTCACTTACAAATGCAAGTAATTTACCTTGTTAATATTCATGCACATGGTGCAACTTAGGTGCACCTACTAATAACATTAGATACACCTAGTTATAACATTAGGTGCACTTAATATTGATGCTCAGTGTATAATTCACTTGCACCTGTAATACATTTTACTTTCATCTGCAATACATTTTACTTGCACTTGTGCAAGTAATTTACTTTGTTAACATTCATGCACCTGGGTGCAACCTACGTGCGCCTAGTTATAACATTAGGTGCACCTAGTTATAACATTAAGTGCACTTAGTATTGATGTTCATTGTACAATTTACTTGCACTTGTAATACATTTAACTTGCATGTGTGCACCTATTTTCACTTACAGGTGCAAATACTTTACCTTGTTAACATTTATGCACCTGGGTGCACCTATATGCACCTAGTTATAACATTACGTGCACCTAGTTATAACGTTATGTGCAACTACATTCCAGACACATGGCGCACTGTGATTCGTCCCCAGTTCTCTCCTGGGCGACAAGTACGCACCTGAACGCGATCATATACATACATATATATATATATATATACATATATATATATACATTGTCTTTTATCAAACCCTCAAACATGGACAGAAATGTGTTTTCTTGACCGTTGTTAAAATTTTTGCATTTAAAATTCAGTACTTGTGGGCAAATTCAGTACTTTTAATTTGGCAAAAAGAGAATATATTAATTAAAATAGAGCCTTGGGGTCGAGAAGCCCCTACAATCAAACAAAAGATCCCACTGAACAGAAGCCAGCAAGAAATTGAAGTCAAAATAAAGGGAGGGGTGGTCGAGAGTACAACCGATTGAAGCTAAAGCATCAGCGATTTTGTTAGCCTCACGGTAAGAGTGAACAATTGAAACCGACCAAGATGAGAGCAAATGACGAATGGTTTTGACAGATTGACGAATCATGAATGGAAGCGTAGCCTCAGAATTAAGAATGAGATGGACGAGAACCGAAGAGTCTACTTCAACAAAAGTAGGCTTTCGGGCAACCAGAAAACACCATCTCATGGCATAAGCAAGTGCAAGAAGAGCTTCCGCTTGTAAAGCATTAGAAGCCGAGAGGGGAAAATTTAATGCTGCAACGAGGGCACCGTCAGAGTTCCTCCTCCACAAGAGACTGAGGAGAAAGATGCATTAGAATTAAGTTTCAATCGTGATGAATGTAGTTTTTGCGGTGGATGGAAAGGTGTAAGTGTTAAAAGGGGAAAAAGTTCCCGAGTATCGTTCTCAAAGGACGGCAAGGAGGGAATTTGAGCGGTAAGGGGATTAAGCACAAGAGTGTTTAGTGTTCGAAAGCTAACCCAAACATAGTAAGTAATGCGCATGAAACATCATGAAAATAAGGAACAAAACGTTGGAAACAATCAATTGGAAAGGAGGATTTGGATCTTGCAACTCATATAGGTATGCTTGATTTCCTAAGATATTAGGCTAGCAACACTTAGATAACGAAAATGAGACAAGGTCACAAGCACCATTGCCACTCTCGTGATCAATGGACTCTCTCCTAGACCGTAATGTCATCCTCATGATCACTAGGCTAAAAGAGGCATTTTGTCAAACACGTTATGTCCCTCTTATCTTCCACTCTCCCTTTTCTCAAAGGTGATGAGAGGGAAATGTGCTAGGCTAGGCTAAGGAGTAACCCTACTCTCGTAGGTGAGACTCTTTCTCCAAACACCTCTCACATAGATTGATCATCCCTACACAAGAGTCAAAGTGGATCACCATTCACACAATCAAACTCATAATCAAGCAATTGCAAATCCTAATTGATCCATTCAAAGCTCAAGAATTTCCATACAAAATTGCTCAATCCAAATCCACAAAGATCTACCTAACCATACTTGGAATTGAAATAACAAAATGCAAAAGTAATGACAAGAAATTAAAATGGAAGACTTAGCTAGGAATTGAACTTTGAACTTGAACTTGAATGTTGATCTCAATCTTGCAACAATGGAATTCTTCTCTAATTCTAATCTAAACCTATGAAATGCAATGTGGAGTGAATTGGGAGAGATCTCTCTAGGCTAATCCTAGAGAGAGAAATATTCTAAACTGATCTAAAATTGAAATGTGATGGATTCCCTGCAAAATGGCTCAATTCCCCTTTTAAACCTTGCCCAACAACTAAAATTTCCGCAATGGACGCACGCTGGACGCGCGCGTCCACGGTGCTTCTGCTGCTCAGACTTCAAACTTCTGCGCGTCCATGGCAGACTTTTGTTCTGCTGTGCCAACTTCTGCGGGCATAAATTCGGACGCGGGTGTGGACGCGCGTCCAAGGCCAAATTTCGCCTTCCAACTCGCTTGTGAGTTTATCTCCGAAATCCATGCTGTTTTCCACCTTTTTGCACATCTTTTTACCTACAAAACAGTTAACAAAGCGTGGAACGGAGTCCGATAGCAATAACAATCATTCTAGCGCAATTAATGATCAAATCGATCATAAAAGCCGTCGATTGTGCACAATATGATCCTAGCACGACCTTATAAATGTAGCATCTTTTGCACTTATCAAAATTTCCACACTTTAAGACTTGCTTGTCCTCAAGCAAGCTATCCTCGAACTAGCAACACATAAGTGCAAAGGATGCCACAAACTTTGATATGCAAGTGAGCTAAGACACAAGAATGATGCACATATTTGAAATCAATACACTCTTTATGCTATCATGAAAATGTGCCTTCAAACGAACCCTAGATTCTCAACAACGAATATCCCACGAAACAAAGCCCTTAGGCAAAACCAATTCATTTCAAATAACTCTTTTTCTCACACTTTTCAAGCATGCAATCCAAACGAGGGTTCACCAACCATTTAGAACATCCCACTAGCCGAGCCAACTAGTGGGAACGATGTACACAAGCCAACCCTATACGACCATCCTTGTAACCTCAAGCCCCCTAGATACTAATGTGAAATAGGCTAACACGGGTCACTACTACCCCTCAGGACCAACCATCGGGCTACCCGATCTCACATGGAACCCCATGCTTTTTCGAGAACAGTGCAATGGGTGCCCGGTCCTAACGGGATAGATCTCTTCTTTTCTCATTCCCTAAGATAACCTCATCGGGCGACCCGACTTCACACGGATCTCCATGCTTTTTCGAAGACGGTGCAATGGGTGCCCGAACCTTGGCGGAATGGCTCTCTTAAATTTTCTCGTCTCCCAAGACCTTGTATCGGGGCAACCGACTTCACGTAGAGCTCTACGCTTTTTCAAAAACGGTGCAATGGTTGCCCCAATGTCCTAGCAAGACGGTTTTTTTTTTTTTTTCATTTCCTAAGGTGGCTACATTGGGCTCTTTTGGGGTTTTGGCCTCATTGGGCTCTTTTTTGAACAAAATATAACAAGTATCACCTTCACAACCCCACACGCACTACTACAGAAAAACACTTTTAACGTCGGTTTTTTTTTACATACAACGTCGGTTAATTTTCGACGTTGTTCTAGCCGACATAGTAAATAAATGATACGACGTGTATTATTTATTTTAAAAAAAAAAACGGATACAACGTCGGTTTTTTAAAAGAACCGACGCTGTATCCCCTTTAAATTTTTAAAAAAAAGAGATACGACGTCGGTTTTTCAAAAAAAAACCAATGCCGTATCTCTTTTAAAAAATAAAAAATAACGATACAGCGTCGGTTTTTTTAAAAAAACCGACGCTGTATGTCCTAAAAATTAAAAAAAAAATTTGTAGCGTCACTGTGAGCCTGAGCAGCACATCCATCGCAGCAACACATCCATTGTTATTGCTTCAAACAATGATAGAGGACCAAACAATCGCAGCAACACACGCATATTACTTCAAACAAAGACATTCTAAAGAAGATGTTGAGAATGATGCAGAGGACAAATAAAAATCTAAAGAAGAACTTGACCAAACAATCGCAGCAACACACGCCTGTTACTTCAAACAAAGACATTCTAAAGAAGATGCTGAGAATGATGCAGAGGACAAATAAAAATCTAAAGAAGAACTTCAATCAGAGCACCACATACACTGTTCGCCCGCCGCTGAAGTCTTCAGATCTGTCGCATCTCCAATCGAACCAACGTCGGTGGTCAGCCCGCCTCCCGCCTCCCACCTCCCAGATGAAGTCTTCAGATATGTCGCGTACTCGCATCTCCAATCGTAGCAGCGCCTTCATATTTTTCGTGGACCGTTTCTCAGATCGAAGCCTTTGGTGGTCCTCCCACCTCCGCCTCCTAGATCACCGCCTGCTTCCTCCGCCTATTGCTTCTTGCCATCGTCCTCGGCCATCGGATGTTACTTCTTGCCGCCGTCGTCCTCCGCCTGTTGCTTCTTGCTGCGAATACAGAGTTTGGATGTTGTCGTTGCGAATGAAGAGTTTGGATGCTGCCCTGCGAATAAAGAACAATGAATTAAGACTTTTAGTTTTTGAAAATAACAATAAATTAAGACTTAGACTTTGCTGTTGCAGCGAATAAATTAAGACTTAGACTTTTTTTTTATTTGGATGTTGTATTTATAATATATTAAGTAATATTAAAAAAAAGGAATATAAGAAGTTTAGAAAACATACGACGTCGGTTCGTACGAACCGACGTCGTACTTAACAATAAATTAAATTATTTTAATTTTTTTCTATTTCTATATAATTCTAATTATTTAAAAAAACAAAAAAAAAAAAAAGAAAAAAAAAGACATACATACGATGTCGGTTCTTCGATGAACTGACGTTGTATGTCATTTTAATTTTTTATTTTATTTTTTAAAATAGAACATACGACGTCGGTTCTTCAAAGAACCGACGTCGTATGTTATTATTATTATTTTATTTAGACATACGACGTCGGTTAGTGTCGGTTATTTAACTAACCGACGTCGTATGTTATTATTATTTTTTTATTTAGACATACGACGTCGGTTATTTAATTAACCGACGTCGTATGTTATTATTATTTTTTTATTTTTTTTATTCGTGATTTACAATGTCGGTTGTTTATAAACAACCGACGTTATATGATTTTTAAAATTTTATTTCACTTTTAACGTCGGTTTTTCAAAAAACCGACGTTATATCTCCGACGTTATATGTTATTTTTGTAGTAGTGACGCCACCTTCGGGAGAGCAAAAACAAAGAATTATGTTCATTTTCCGGGCTTAGTAAACATTATCTTACTAGGATTGATAGGTGCATACTCCCACTTCGTTACCTCCTTGACTATGGTCCGGGCTAAATGAGAAGTGAACATCACACAAGCATACAAAAATCAACAATTTTAAAAGTGTACAAAAGTTTTCTTTCAAGGGATATTCCAAATTGAGAATCAAACACTCCTTCAAAGCACGCATTTTCTAAGATAGATTTAAACAATGTATTCATTTCAAACATATCCAACATTCTACGCTAAGCATCATTTTAATAGATCAAAGTTTTAAAGCACAACGGTGCTTTCCTTTCCACACTTTAGAATGAACATCGTCCTCGATGTTCACACTATGCACAAGGTGGGAAAGTCATAAGGTCTATACAAAAACTATGCCCCTTTCCACACTTTAAAAGTGTGCTATGGGCTATAAGGATCACACAAAAATGCTTTTATGAATGATTCAAACAAATGCAATGCAATGTCACGCCAACTCCCGGTTTCCACACTTTAGAAATGAAACACAAAGGCAAAATAACAAGGGACAAGAGAGATAAAGAGACTCCCTTGTTGCTTTTCTTCAAGTACATTGCCTTTAATCATCCTCTTAGCTTTGAGCCATTTATCAATTTTCCTACACCATCAACAAACACATTGCAATACTACAAACCATATTAGAGAATTTAATTTCCATTAATGCAAAACTTATTGAAAGCAAAAGTAAACAACAAAAACAAAATGCATAAAAATGTAAGATAACCTCGGGTTGCCTCCCGAAAAGCGCTCCGTTTAACGTCCGTAGCCGACGCAACTTTGAAGCCCTCATTCCAACATACTTGGACAGGGACAAGTCCTTTTGCCCCATCCACTCTCTTTCTTCAAGATATGCCCTCAGATGCCGGGCATTGGCAAACTCCTTTAATTTTGTACATAGCATACTCTCTTCCAAAGGTTGGCAACTATGCATGTCCATGAGTATACTATTTTCTTCCAACTTACCTCTTTTTTCATTTTTCTTCTTTTCTCCAAACTCCTTTTCATCATTTCTCACTTTCTCCTCAACAACCTCCCTAACACTCTCATTTCTTGTCTTTTTCTTGTCCTCAGCCTCTTCTTTTACATTCTCATTTTCAACCCTTTCACTTCGATCTTTACCAATCAAATCATGAATATATAAAGCATCATCAAGGCAATTATCAAGGAAGTTCACAATTTCAACATCATTTAATTCAAGCAAACTAGCATCAACATTCATATCATCATCACCATCACAACATATCTCATGCGAATCATTAGCAAGCTCATTTGACAAAGATT
>NXFB01000343.1:53043-68074 GCA_002525835.2 Ipomoea batatas | reverse complement strand
AACTTTCTACAATCAGCCAATATTATCAACAAATCATACCTTCTAACCCAATCAGCCAACATCCATTTACCAAACAGGGCCTTAATCATGCATATTGCTATCATTTGACAGCACATGACACATCTTGCGTTGAATGCCAACATCAAAATAATTAGATTCAAAATTTCTAGTATTAGCACACTTGATTAACAAATGAAAGCTAAGGAAGAATATAATGTATTTTTGAGGCCTAATCATATAAATTCCAAACTTGCAAAAGCATTTTTTTTTAACCAAAACCAAAGGGAGCTTTATTAATGGTTTAAAAGAAAAGGGCAACAAATCCCCAGAAGGCATACATAAAATTTCCTTGCACACCGGCAAAAACAAAACAAAAATAAAAATAAAAAAATCGAAATGCATAGTGTAGACACAGAAAATTTGAAGATGACAAATGGGCGGATTCATATGTTCTGGGCTTCATTTTGATGTAATTGGGCTAATTATTGATTTATTTGGATTAATTAATTGTCCAATTAAATTGACCCAATTACCTAAATTAACTATACTTGATGGCAGTGGAGGCAACTGTTGACTCGTTGTGCTTCAGTAGGTTGAGACAGTAGCTATGAACAGATACTACATTGTAATAGAGTCAGTAGTACTCAAAAAAAACTATACTTGATGGCTAGTGGACTCAAATTATAAAGATGTACTGATCCATATTTGGTCCGGCAAGAAATATGTATATATTTAAATTAATTATTTAATTTAAGTATCTGATAAGATATTCATATATTTAAATTAATTATTTAATTTAAATATGTGATAAGATCATAAACTTGGATGCAATGGTGGCTAGATATACATTTGATATATTCTGGATAAATATTTATATTATCTTAAATATTACGTAGTAATTGATAATATAAGGATAATATTGAAGAGTTTGAAGTCTAGCGAAAGTCTCTCATATTATCCCATATAAATAGAGTCGTTCATTCATTTCAAAGATCACACTTGAAGAATTGAAGACACCTAGAGAAGTTCTAGATTGAAGAAAGCGGATTGAAGATGAAATATCCAAGAAAAACCAAGTCAAGCTAATGTTGTCAATCAAGTCAAGCTAAAGATGATTGAAGATCAAATATTCAAGTGTTAAAGCTAAGCTAAGGTGGACTGAAGATCAAGTCAATTCAATATCAGAGGCCCTTCAACGAAGATTAAGCATCAAAGCCCTTCATTGAAGAACAAGCCACATTTCGGAGGCCCTTCAGCTAAAGTTTCAAGTAAAGTCAACTGAGTAGAGAATAAGAGGATTTTCTTAATAGAGATTTTGTACCCGCGCACTTTGAAATTTAAATATACATATTGTTCATCTTTTTCTTGTTCACAGATTTTGACACGCCCAATGGGACAGCTCTGCCTCTCATCTCTTCATAGTTACATGCGCCTCAATTAATATGGGGGCAAACCTTGTATGAAATTTGAAATGGAGGAAGCTAAACGATACTCCTCGGCACAGGTTAAAATGACATCATATCCGTCAAGACTCCTTGGCACGAGTTAAAACAATCTCATATTCTTCGACTCCTTGGCACAAGTCAAAATGGCCTCATATCTTTCAAGATACTCCTTGGCACGAGTTAAAAATGACTTCATATCTTTAATTATCGCTCGCCATACGAGTCTTTAACTATCGTCATATGACCTGTAGTGTCGAGACTTTTCCTTACAATAGATACTCTGGAGTGGTGTACAAGTAAATCTCGAGGGGGCATTTGTTGACATAGAAAATTTGATTAATATGATTATTTTATAATATTAGTATATTTGAATATATTTTGGATAATATTAATATTATCTAATTTTTTTAATTAGATAATATCAAAAGAGTTTGAACATATCTAAACTCCTATCCTACAGCTATAAATATGAGTTCTATTTTCTATGTAAACACTCAAGAGACATCCTAGAAAGCTTTGAAACATATTTAGATATCATGATCTTGAAAATAAAAGCCCGATGATCTTGAAAGTAAAAAACCCATGAAGATCATGTCAATCATGTTAATCAAAACCTCTAGTTGAAGATCAAGCTCTATTTGAACTCGGAGGCCCTTCAGAAGAACAAACATATAAGTTCTCCTTGAAGATCAAGCCACTTAAATTCCAGAGGGCCTTCAATGGACTGTTCAAAACATCTAGTTGTAGAATCGAAGGACCATCCAAATCTTGTACCCACACCACATTGATACTACATGTAATGAGAAATTTGAATTTTAATATATATTCCAAATTTCTTTATTCACATATTTTGGCACGCCTAGTGGGAGATCTCTACCTCTCATCTCTTCACAAGGATGTAAATGGCATCAAGAATTCCCACATGGTCCAATGACTCGGAGACGAGCGAGGAACCTGGAGTGCAAATGGATGAAACTCAGAACATAGTGCGTAATATCATCGGAAGTATTGAAAGCAACTCCACCATGCCAAGGAAAGCTACATATGATAGGTTTCATCCTCAACAACAGAGACCGTTGGTGGAAAGAGTCCTACACTCTCAAGGAAAGCTATTGGAAGCGAAAGTCCTTCTCTTACTCCCTCAAATAAAGCTACTAGAAGAGGAAGTCCTTCTCCTACACCTTCAAAAGGAACTACTAGCAGTGGACGCTCATCTCCCATATCTTGGTCTTCGCCTTTATGGAAAACAACATCAGAATGGACTCGTGTTTACACAGTCATACCCGCTATGACAACCAACGTAGCTTCAGTGGAGGAACAACTAGCAAGCATCACCGAATCTCTTGAGGAGGTGATTGCGCTTCTTCATAACCAAGAAAGGAGGATAAATGAACTAGTTGAAAAAGTAGATAGCGTAAGGAATGGAGAAACAAGTCGAGCTTACGAAAAACAACCCCAAGCCTAAGAAGAAGATCGAAGTTGACATCGAGTTACCAACTCATGGTAGTAGGTCCGCTGAAGGGATGGAAGAAGTTGTATCTCGCCCACCACCTACTGAAAAAAATGTTCCGATCTCTGGGAGCATGATACCTGTCGAGCAACTAAACGACTACATCATGAGAGCCATCAAAGGAAAGCTTGAGGGCGGACAACGTTCTTATACATATGCCAAGCCTTACACTCAAAGGATTCAGGAACTAAGGATGCCACTTGGGTATTAGCCACCTAAATTCCACCAGTTTGATGGGGAGGGAAATTGAAAGTTGTAATTTTAGTGGTTGAATTTAGTGATTGTCGTCCTCAAGGAATGACTAGGAAGGATTTGAGTAGCAAGGGGTCAACATCATCAAGTGTTTGAAAGCTAACCGAATTGATATATTTGAGTGCATGAGATAATGATAAAAACAAGTAATTGAATCGAGAAATAAACAATAAGAATGAGGAGGATTTAAATCAAATAGCAATGCACAAATGCTTCTATAGTGTTCTAAGGTTCTAGGCTTAACAACGCTAAACAATGAAGTGAGGGAATTAAGTCAATGCCAATGCCACTCTCACCAAAGTTCTAATCACATTCTCATAGCAATTAGACTAGGTGAGGCATTTAATCAAACACATTGTGTGCATAATCCCTTCCAACTTCCCTTTCTCAAGGGTAAGTTAGAATTGTGAAAGGGTTGGCTATGGTAGATCCTTATTCTCATAGGTGAAACACCAATTCCATACATTTCTTGCATAATTTGGCCATAATCAAACAAGAATCAAATAATTCCCTAATTTCACAATCACATTCATTCTAAAGGCAATGAAAAACCTAGATTAAACAATTTAATTCATGTAAGCATTCATACAAGGCAATTCAATTTAAATCCCTAAAGTATTTAACAATTCATAATGAGATTAGAAACTAAAACAATTGGAGTAATAGGCAATGAAGTTAAATGCAAAAGAAATTTCAACCTAATTTTTCCTACTATGAGAATATGGGTAATTTGGGGGCTTATAATGCTTTTGTGTTTTAAGGTTATGATTGGTGCATCACGAAAGTGGGGCAATCTTAGCTTAATTATGTTTATTGATTACGAAAGTAGCTGAACTGAATTCTTGAGTGCATTGCCAAAAAATCCCTTGGTTAATTATTTTTCCCCTAATTCTAAGTTTGTTAGAGAATCAAGATTGCAATACCCCTAATCTGACTCATTCCTTTATCATATAGTTTATTCCTCAATTAATTTGCATTCCTTTTATTTTCCATACTTCATCATCATTTGCTTGGATTCTAGCGAATTCCAACATTTTAGTGCCTAGAATTTCTTAATTCACACAAATATGTGTCATAGTCACAATCCTCAGTGGAACGACATTTACATCCTCATTTTTAAATTTACCATTTTACTCATCATCCATCTATTATAAAATTGATCAATTTACTATATGCATTATTTAAAATAAATAAAAGAAAAATTAAGTAAAATTATTAAGGGCGTTTTTTTTAAAAGGGAAAAATTATTAAGGACGTTAGTTTTTTTTTTTGAATACTACTAACTCTATTACAATGCAGTATCTGTTCATAACTACTTTCTCAACCTATTGAAGCACAAGAGTCAATATTGACTCCACTGAGGCTCAAACCCACCACCTCCAGTATAAAGGGAAGGGTTTGATGCCACTGGACCACAAGGTCCTTGGCATCAAGGACGTTAGTTAAACTATTAAGTTTGTTTTTGTGGTTAGATGACTTGGCAATTATGTGACTACCACATCACTCATTAACATAAAAATAAAATTAAAAATTTTTCTCAAAAAACCCATAACATAATAGTAAGGGCGTGTTTGGTTCACACAAGTGAATTGGAATCAGAATGAGAATTAAATACTTGGTAATGGTAATGAGTTTTGGTAAAATTATTTTTCACGTTTGGTAGTAGGTGGAAGTGGAATGATTACAAATATTGATGTTCGGTTATGTATGACCCTATAATGAGAATAAAGGTTTTAAAAATAAAAAAATAAAAAAATTAAGGCTATTGATCTTAATATAGTGACACCCAAAGCACCAATATGAACAAAAAAATCAAAAGAAAAATCTAAAAGCACTATTCCAAATATAAAAATTAGATTACCAATAAAGTGGAATGATACCCGTTTTTAATTAGGAAATTGACTCTTTGTACTTCAATATGTTGAGAAAGTATAGATGAACAGATACTACACAATGTAATAGGGTCAGTTATATTCCAAAAAAAAAATCTCATAGTTGTGTTTTAAAAGATTGTCAACCAAACACTAACTATAATTTAGATTCTAATTCTTGATGTGTAAACACATGAACCAAACACACCTTAAATTAATACAAACTTACTCTAAGTTTGTCTGGTTCAAACATAGAAAAAAGAATGTACAGAAAGTTGAAAAGTTTGAAATTGGATATTTAATTTCAACTATTTATATTTGTAAGGAGAAATTGTACAGAAATTGTAATATATAATAGTCTAATAACTTTAATAAGTTTTTGAATATTATTATAAAGACTATAAAGTATGAATAGAATATTAGTAAATTTTAAAAGGGTTTTTAAAATTTTGAATCGAAAATTGTAATACTTTTAAAGAATCTTTAAAAGTTTAGATTCAACACCAAACTTTTTGAAGGAGTGGTATATGGGTGAGGTGAATGAAGGTGGTAAAACGAGGAAAAGTCCCCGAGTGTGGTGTCTCTCAAGGATGACAAATTGGAGCGAATTAGTGTTGGCATTTAGGAGGTTGAAGGGTAAGAGTTGCAAGAACTATCTAGACTCAAAAGCATTTGTACAAGAGTTTGAAGGGGTGTAAAATGGTTGTGTTCAAGTGATAAGCATAATAGTACATAAAAAGGGTCTAAAACGGAATAGAAGTGTAAAGTTTTGCCATCCGATCATAACAATCTCATGCATTTCTAGCTCGGATGTCATCAAAATATTCTAACATTGATTCTAGGAAAGGTTTTGAAGTATTTTACAAGTCGGAAAGGGATTTGAGGCAAAACAGAACAAAAGACAAATGAAGCCGCAAAGCAGAATCTTCCAACGCAGCCCAACACGCGTGTGGAGGGGCGTGGAACATTTCCAGTAGCCGTCCATGCCCACCACCACGCGTGGTGGCATGCGTGGTCGGGCCAAAGGGCCATTTCAGGAAATTTGTCTTTTTGTCACCTATATAAACCCCTTTTTCCCTCAACCTAAAGGAGAGTAGCCTTAGGATAGTTTTAGATCTGAATTTCTTTAGGGTTTTCTCCTCTCTCGGGGGAAAATTCCTTCCCTTTTAGCTTAGATTAGATTCAAGAGCAAGATAGAGGATGGAGATTTCAAGAACAAGATGTAAAGGATCCATTCTTATGGGTGGTAACTCTTCTCTTTAATGTCTTAATTTAATGCTTGTTTTCTTTGAGATTTTCATTCCTTCTTCTTGTTTCTTTATTATGCTAGAGTAGATTAGAAGGGGATTGGTGGCCCCAAGGCTAAACTATGTGGTTGATTTGATATGAAATTGCTTGTAGAAGTGTGAGCTTTTTGATTATTGGATGATAAGCTTGTGTGGATGATGTTCTTTAAGCTTTGTGCCTAAGTGTGGCCACATTAGGTAGCAAACCCTGTGAAAGTGAGTGTGTGCGCGATAGTGGCCACTCACGAGTCCAACTCACCCACATCTCTACCCTTAGTCCGAAAGGACGAGGTCCGAGAAGAGTGGTAGACAAGGTGTTCGATGAAATGCCCCAACCGAATGAGAATGTGGGAGTCCAAAGTGTGACGCCACTTGGTAAAGTGCCATGAACTCCCTAGTTCTGTCCATGTCATTTGCTCGCAATACCATAAGACGGTAGACCACATAGGATAGCCTCAAGCCCCAATCTCCGCCTTTCCTTTCCTTTTACACAACCACTTTGAACCTTCTACCTTCTACCAAATGAATCCTACATTTAGCCATTCCCGTAACTCTTCCCTTTCAACATCCTAAATGCCAACACACATTCGTCCAATTTGTCATCCTTGAGAGACACGACACTCGGGGGGTCTTGACTCTTCGTTTTAACACCTTCCATCACACATTCACCCTCACCCTAGACAAACAACCTTGTCATCAAGGAAAAGGAAAGGTGGAGATTGGGGCTCGTGACTAGCCTATGTGGTCTACTAACTAATGGGGTTGCAAGCAAACGATTTGGATTCAAATAGGGAGCTTATGGCACTTCACCAAGTGGCGTCACACTTGGACTCCCACATCCTCATTCGGTTGGGGCATTTTGTCAAACACCTTGATACAACCCGAAAGTTGAATCAAGAGGCCCTTTTCGAGCAAGGGTAAACTCCAAGAATTAAGATAGCAGAGAGTAAGAAAGAATAGACTTGAGAGGAATATATTGTTCATTGCCCTGAGATCATATCTCATATAGATATAAATACTAGAGTTTGGTAATGAAGATGCTAATTTCTAGGAATGCACGTAAATGAAAGTTAAAAGCGATAATAATGGAAATAACAATTCAATGCATCACATAATCCTCAAATCGCGCTGGAGGCTTTTTCATGCGTTTTGACTTGCGAGATTCAACATCTTGCATGACCACTTCTTCCTTATTCTCATAGCCACATTTGCCGTCACCTTTGTCTGTTGCCGTATCACTTCCCCCTGCCTCGGAAAACACCTTGTCCTCAAGGTGGTAATTTGGGAACATCTCAGTTAGCTTGCTAACAGCAATCCAAGCAACATCATCTTGCGAGCTGCCCAACCAATGAACCAAGGCTTGAGTTTCCAATTGGCCATTCCGGAGAACTTGACGCGTCCCACATATTGTAAATGGAGAAGTAGAGGAATCAACCGGGAATTCAATTGGCAAGGTGGAAGAAGATGTCACGTCAGGCCCTTTATACGACCGTAACAAGGAGACATGGAAGACAGGATGAATACGAGACCCGGTTGGTAGCTCCAAACGAAAAGCAACCGGTCCGATTCGCTCCAACACTTTGAAAGGCCCGAAATATCGCTTGGACAATTTGTGAGAAAGGCGTTTAGCAACAGAGTTTTGGCGATATGGCTGCAATTTTAAGAGGACCAAATCATTAACATTAAACACAACCTCACGACGATGTTTATTTGCCTTCGAGCCATGCGGTTTTGAGCATTACGCAAAGATTCCTTCAACAAACGGAGGATGGAGTCTCGTTCGGTGAGAAGAGAATCCAGAGCTTGAATATCTGTTGAGTTAGGTGCATAACGAGGAATCACTGGAGGAAGACATCCATAAAGAGCTTGAAACGGAGTCATCCCAATGCTTTCATTAAAGCTGGTGTTGTAGCAAAATTCTGCCCAACTCAAAAAATCAAACCAGGAGGTAGGTTTGTCTATGGCAAAAACGCGCAGATATTGTTCCAGCCCTCTATTTACCACTTCCGATTGCCCATCAGTCTGGGGGTGATGAGCTGTGCTGTGCTTTAATTTTGATCCGCTAAGTTCAAAGAGTTTTCACCAGAATTTGCTCATAAACAAAGGATCCCTATCTGAAATAATAACGCTGGGAAAACCATGTAATTTGACAACAACATCAACAAATAAATGGGCGACTCGGATTGCATTGAAGTGAGCAGGAAGAGCACCAAAGTGAGCAAATTTGGTGAGCCTATCTACCACCACCATGATAGTAGAAAATCCTCGAGATGTTGGTAAGCCCACTATAAAGTCCATGGTAAGTTCATTCCATACCTGTTCTGGAATTGGCAGAGGTTGGAGGAGCCCTGCAGGTGCCTTGGTGAGATATTTTGTTTGCTGGCAGATAAGGCAAGAGGAAACATATTCATCCACGGTCTTGCACATGTCCGGCCAATAAAAAAGAGCAGCCAATTTCACTAGTGTGCGTTTGATACCCGCATGTCCTGCCATTCTTGAGAAATGAAACTCATGGAGCAAGTCAGAAATTAAAGATGATTTCGGACTAAGATAATAACGATGCTTATAAAATAAAACTCCGTTTTTCCGTTCATAATCAGCAGAAAGGCATCCGGAATCAAACTTATCGTGCAAAGCACGGAGATCGTCCAAACTATTATTTTCTTGGTGTAGTATGGGCATAAAATCTAGAATGGGAATACTTGCCATCATCAGGATTACCGGCGACTCAGAAACTCTAGACAAGGCGTCTGCGGCAGAATTATCCTTGCCCGGTTTGTACTCAATTTGAAAATTAAAACCCAATAACTTGTGGATATATTTATGTTGCTCTGGGGTTAAGAGTGTTTGATGAAACAAGTCTTTAAGGCTCTTGTGATCTGTTCGGATGATGAAAGAAGTTCCCAAAAGATATTGTCACCATTTGAGCACGGCTTCTGTGATTGCATTAAGTTCCCGAATATAAGCAGAAGCGGTTTGCATCCGAGGGCCAATCTTTTTGCTGAAATAGGCAAGGGGGTGACCATGCTGCATGAGGACCGCCCCGATACCAACATCCGAAGCGTCAGTTTCAAGCACAAATGGCTGGTCAAATTCTGGTAAACTCAAAACTAGGGCCTGAGACAATACACTTTTGAGATTACAGAAAGCTAGTTCAGCCTCATTGGACTAGGAAAAATTATCCTTGCGTAATAAATCAGTAAGTGGCGCCGCAATAGTAGCATACCCCTTGATAAATCGCCGATAATATCCTGCTAACCCCAAGAACCCCCGTAGTTGACGCAAAGTCTTTGGGGTCGGCCATGAAGTGATGTCATCAATTTTGTTGGGATCGACTTGGACCCCAATCTCTCAATGAAAGCACCAGTGATACAACCCGAAAGTTGAATCAAGAGGCCCTTTTCGAGCAAGGGTAAACTCCAAGAATTAAGATAGCAGAGAGTAAGAAAGAATAGACTTGAGAGGAATATATTGTTCATTGCCCTGAGATCATATCTCATATAGATATAAATACTAGAGTTTGGTAATGAAGATGCTAATTTCTAGGAATGCACGTAAATGAAAGTTAAAAGCGATAATAATGGAAATAACAATTCAATGCATCACATAATCCTCAAATCGCGCTTGAGGCTTTTTCATGCGTTTTGACTTGCGAGATTCAACATCTTGCATGACCACTTCTTCCTTATTCTCATAGCCACATTTGCCGTCACCTTTGTCTGCTGCCGTATCACACCTTGTCTACCACTCCTTTCGGACCTCTCCCTTTCGGACTAAGGGCGGAGATGTGGGTGAGTTGGACTCGTGAGAGGCCGCTATCGCGCACACACTCACTTTCGTTGGGTTTGCTACCTAGTGTGGCCACACATAGGCACAAAGCATATCAAACATCAACCACACAAGTACTCACATCCAAGAATCATAAAGCTCGCATTTTTAAAGCAATGTCTAATCAAATCAACCACATAGTTAGTTTCGGGGCCACCATTCCCCTTTCTAATCTAAGCTAACATTAAAGTAAAGCAACAAGAATAAGAAAATCAAAGCTTCAAAGGAAACAAATATTGAAATATTAAGAGTATTAAAAGGTTACCATCCCAGAAGAATAGAGCATTTACATCCTTGAAACTTCAATCCCTCTCTTTGATCTAAATCTAATTTAATAGAAAGAGAGGTTTTCCCCAAGAGGGGAAAAACCTAAAAGAAAATAAGCTCTAAGGCTATGCTAGGGTTTCTTCTTTTTTTCCTTCTCCTTTGATCTTATCGAAAGAGGGGGTTAAATAGGCAACTTAAAGCCTAAAATCCCGAAAAGGTCCCTGGGCCCGACCACGCCGGCCACCACGCGTGGTGGAGGGCGTGGACGGTTACTAGAATTTCTCCACGCCCGTCCACATGCGTGTTGGTGAGCGTGGGAGGCTCCTGCTTCGTGGCTTCTTTGCTTTCTGCTCTGTTTTGGCCTTGAGTTCCTTTTCGGTTTGTGAAAACACTTCAAAACTTTTCTAAAATTTGTGTTAGAAGATTTTTGATCACATCCGAGTCTTAATGCATGAAATCCTTATGAATGGGTAGCAAACTATGCAATTTTAGCCCGTCAATGACCCTTAAATCGGACTATTCTAGGTGCTTATCACTTTTAAAGATAAAAAATCTTTACAATTTTATAAAATTCTTGACTGAATGCTTACTAAGAATCATTTATCATATTCCCAATTGGGTATTCATTTCCTATAGGCCATGTTTGGTAAATTGTTGTTAGCTGATTAGGATAGAGGGTATAATTAGTTAATAACATTAGCCAATTATAAAATAGTATTTGGTAAATTAGCGGTTAGTTGATAGTTGTTTGGTATAAATTTCTTTTCTCAACAAATTAATTGAAAAAATTAATTTGAATAACTTTTTGAATTTTATTATTTTGAACTTACAAAAAACTTATTAACTAAATATTTTTATTAAATTTTTTAACCAAGTCAAACAGGTAATAGTGATCTAATTAACAAAAATTAATTAATAAATTAACTATTTTATCAACAGAGCCATAGTCTTAAATTTCAATGTCGTCCAATTGCTTTAATTATTCTGCGTCCAAAATAGGCACACATTTTTTACTTTATCTCCTTATCCTATATTCTTATAGATAGAATTAAACGTATATTATATTTCAAATCATCAATACTCTATAAATAATATACAGTTTATTATACTGAAAGTGCGATCCACTATACACAACAACATTCCTTTCACATCTATATTTATAATTCCATCTTCAGGTGAAATTGGAGCCATTCAAAAGTGAAAAATTCACTTTCTTGATGGATTGAAACCATGTCAAAAAAATATTATTTTGTTGGAAGCTATGTTAAAAATAAAAAATTATTTTACTAGGCACATCACCTTAACCGGACATCATATCATCAAAACCTTATGAAACTTAATTGAAAAAAATGGTAAATGTAAGAATTTTAAAAAGTTTATGATCAAATTAGCTCTTATTTAGGCCAAAATGTTAATTGAGCACTTGTGACTTGTGACTTGTGAGTAATAGATGGGCAACAAATTTTACTGTGCAGTGGACCATGGTGTATGCAGTAGCGTGGACCATGAAGTATGTATCATTTTAATTATAGTTCAATTTCATTTGACAATATTACTATGTTTTTAATTTTATTTTCCCTCCACACTAGTTTCATTATTGCAATAATAAATATCATTTTAATTCTACTATAGTTTCATTTGATATTATATATGATTGCTTGAGCTTCTTTTTTTTTTTGGTTTCATACTTTAGGTCATTTTACAATATATGTTATTATATGGCTCTGCATTTTTTAGTTTCATTTTCCACGCACTAGTTTCATTATAGTAAAACTAAAGTATAATTTTGATTAATTTTATTTTCCCTCCACACTAGTTTCATTATTGCAATAATAAATATCATTTTAATTCTACTATAGTTTCATTTTTTTTTGAATGCTACTGACTCTATTACAGTGTAGTATCTGTTCATAATGTTCATAAACTACTTTCTCAACCTACTGAAGAACAAAGAGACAGCAACGCCTCCACTGAGGCTCGAACCCACCACCTCCCTTATACAGGGAAGGGTTTGATGCCACTGGACCACAAGGCCCATAGCCCTTATACAGGGAAGGGTTTGATGCCACTGGACCACAAGGCCCATAGTTTCATTTGATATTATATATGATTGCTTGAGCTTCTTTTTTTTTTGGTTTCATTTCCCCACACACTAGTTTAATTAATTATAGTAATGTTAAAGTATTATTTTAATTGCACTTTAGGTCATTTTACAATATATGTTATTATATGGCTCTGCATTTTTTAGTTTCATTTTCCGCGCACTAGTTTCATTATAGTAAAACTAAAGTATAATTTTGATTATAGTACAGTTTTATTCGACGCCTCCACTGAGGCTTGAACCCACCACCTCCCGTATACAGGGAAGGGTTTGATGCCACTGGATCACAAGGCCCTTGGCCAGATGGACTACTTATTTCACTTAAATTTCAATAATGTCGCCCAATTGCTTTAATTATTATGCATGCGTCCGAAATAAGAGCATAGTTTTTACTTTATCTCCTAATACTCTTATAGATATATAGAATTGAACATATATTTAAAATAATCGGCCAGCACTCTATAAATACGCAGTTGATTATACTGATGAAAGTGCAATCCACTATACACAACATGACAACAACACTCCTTTCACATCTAAATTTAGAAGAAAAAAAAAATCATATATGATGAATAATAGACGCCAAAATTTATCTTCATCATCATCAAGTCAGTTGATGTGTGTTGAGGGTACTTGGGACGACCCTCAGCGCAAACTGGTTACTATCTGGGGAGACCCAGCGGACTTGGGCGTTGGAAAGATGAACCACGCCGCCCACCCTCACCCCCTCTACCAATTCAAGCTCGAAATCCACGTCGAAACCAACTGCAACATCTGCACCTCACCCATCCACGGCTTTGCCCACGGCTGCGAAGCTTGCGACTTCTTCATCCACGACGACGACTGTCTCAATCTGAAGCTTCAAATCCATCACAGGTCTCACCCTGCGCACCCTCTCCACCTCCGCCCTCCATCCTTCGATCGCAACACATGCGACGCTTGCAACTCTCCAGCCAACACCGCTTTCTACCGCTGCGGTATCTGCGATTATGACCTGCATGTAGACTGCGCTGTTTTAACCGAACGTGAGAGGGAGCTTGACGGGAACTTGATCCGGCTATACTACTCGTTTCCAGTGGGGGCTTGTGTCTGGTGCGGTAAGTGCAATGGGGGAATTTCTAGGAGAGACGGCTGGGTTTGGTATGACGAGGATACAGGTTACACTGCTCATTTCAAGTGTGGACGACCAATAGTATGTAATATGATGGATTACACTTGTTTTCTAAGCCACGTGATGCGTTACCTACTCAAGAGAAGGAACAGGAAGAAAATGGGACGAAAATAATGGTTTTATACAAAATTTTGAAACATGTGTTTCATCTTTAATTAATTAAAAGTTAATATAATGCCAAGGTTGTGCCTTGGCTAGCTCTCCCCCTAGCTTTTTGTCTGCCTTTTTCAGTTAATATAATTGCATGTTTCTTTCAAAAAAAATATGTAAGTTGTTATTCTTAGATAAACTAGTATGTCACCCGTGCGATGCACGGTCTAAATATTTGAAATATTAAAATTATGTTATGATTTTTTTAGAATAATTATGTTATGTTTAAAATTATTAATGTCATTACATTTCATATATAAAAAGGGAATATGAGGTTAATTATTTTATAATTTTTGTTTTTTTAATTATTATGTTGATGTGCTACAATAAAATTAGGAGCATTTTTACCCGTGCGAGGCATGACCATATTGTCAGAGTATAAGTACAAAGTACAAAATATGAAATGACCAAACATAATAAATAAAAGTAAAAATATTTTCTCACATTAAACATAAATAAAGATTACAAATTAAAAAAATTGTAAATAACATTTTAAGTAGTGTTTAAAAACTCTTTAAGTTCCCCCAAAAATAGAACCTTAAAGCCATCTATATTTTTTAATAACAATATTTTACAAAAGTGTTTTAGTATATTTCATTCGATATGGAATACTATTCCTATTCCCTTAAAATTAATTCCATGAACAAAAAATGCAGTAAGTTATTTATGATAGACCTAATTTAAATATAATAAATAGATACATGAATTTAAAATTTAAATTAAAACCAAAACTTATTATTATTAATTAATAACAAGTAAATTGAATATTAGACATTATTAAAAATTTCATGGTAAATAACATTAGTACCTAAAGTACTAACAGTATTTGAGTCACTACAGATAATATTTTCAATTTAAGTTAAAAATGGTTAACTTAATATTAACATAAATTCAATTCATGTATTAAAAATACATGAAAATATATTAGATATCGATATCTCGATAATGAGATGACGATTGACTTCCACCTTTGATTGTTTCTTTGTCGGTTCTTAATGTTGGATTGCAAGAATTATACTCATATCCTATAACCGAATAATGAAATATTAAATATACTTGGACATGAAAACTTTTAAATTAAGGCTGTTAATTTTGCGTTGATTAGCCAACATCCATTCTCTGTTCCCTAACTTTCCTCCACTTTCTTGGC
>NXFB01000342.1:81047-93698 GCA_002525835.2 Ipomoea batatas | reverse complement strand
CTGCTATTTATGTTTTATAGTTGAGATAGACAGCTTTTGTGTTAAAGTTTAGCTATATCGGCTTGTGAAAAGTTGGGGTGTCACAGTTGGTATCAGAGCCTGTGTTGAGGTCTAAGTAGAGATCCTAGGGTTGAACTTTTGAGACTCTAGGACCTGAACAGTAGGAATTAAGATGTTCGAGAATCTTAAGATGTGTGAATTCTAGGACGCGCGGTGAGGACTCGTTTTAGTTGTTTATATCTTGTTGTGTTGTTGGTTGCCTTGTTGTTTGGTTGTTGTGAGCTTGTTCTCACTTTCCTTCTTGCGTGTTTGGGAAGGCCGACCGCAGTGCTACCCGTCTTTTGGTAGTTGTCTCTCTCATTAGTGATCATGGTGCCACCTCGTCGACGTGAGGACTTCCAGGACGTGCCTTATGGTGAACAGTTGATGCAGAACCTTCAGCAGCTGACGCATATCTCGTAGCTTTTGGGTAACGCGATGGTTCAGAACAACCAGCGTGGGCAGCCGGATCTGGTTAGGAGGGTGGCGGGGCAGCACCCACCCTTCTTCGCAGGGTAGGAGGATCCCGTGATCCTCGAGGAGTGGATAAGAGCCTTCAATAAGATCTTGGAAGTGGTGGAGTGTCCACCGGGCCGGCAAGTGGAGATGGCTAGCTTTTACCTGCAGGAGGGGGCTGACCTCTGGTGGGTCCATGAAGGGCCGACGATGAGACAGGAGCCGGGCTTTGGGTGGGAGTCCTTCAAGGAAGAGTTGCGCGCTCGTTTCTACCCGGCACCTGTGAAGGCTGCCATGCAAGAGGAGTTTCTACACCTTAAGCAGGGATCGCGGACCGTGCAGGAGTACCACAAGCGCTTTTTGGAGTTTGCTCGCTTTGCCTAGACTTTGGCCCCTACTGAAGAAAGCAGGATCGAAAGATTTGTAGCTGGGCTGAATTTGGACACTCGTATGGCGCTAGTCGTGTTCAAATTCCAGACTTTGAGTGAGGCCTACAGTAGTGCAGCGGATCACTACCGCGTGTTGACCATTCGGCGAGGAGAACATGACCGTTCTAAGCGGCCGGGAGAAGGTGGTGCATCCGATTCCATGAGACATAGACCTGGCGGCTCCGGTTTGGGAGGGGGCTTCTAGAGGAGTGGTGCCAACCATGGGGGTACATCTCACCCTGGCTCGGGGCAAGGACCTAGGACTAATGGGGTCAGAGAACGGCACTTCCATTGTAGGAGATGCGGAAGGGACCATCCCGGGAGAGACTGCGAGGGACAGCTGGTGGAGTGTTACAGTTGCGGGTTGAGGGGACATAGAGCTTACGAGTGCACAGCAAGGAAGGGAGGATCGTCCCAGGCTAGACCAAGCACGACTCAGGGAGCCCCGACAGCAACCCGATCTTCCAAGGAGGCCGAGAGCAGTGGAGGAAACAAACCGAGTGGAGGTCGAGGACAGCAGGCTGGGCCGCAACAAAGGAAGATCTTCGTGATGGGCCGCACTCAAGCGGAGGCTAGTGGGCTTAATGAAGGTAACCCTTGAGCTTAATCTCTTTCTACATGGCATATAGGTGCTTTTAGGACCTTTTTTCTCTAAAATGCATGTAGCTAGTTGGACCCTTAAGTAACCTTCCGTTAGCTAGGGGGTTTGAGTAGTGTTTAGGCAAAAAGGTCCGAAGTTTCGGTCTCGGGTTGTACCATCAAGAAGGAGTAAAACAAGTGTGAGGAGACGGAAGGGAGAAATAGAGGCCTAAGGACAAAGGTTGTTCGCACCCAGGCTCGAACCCGCGCCTAAGGACAAGTAGGGAGGGACTAGACCACCCGGCTACGCCCGATCGTTAGTCCTAAGTGGCAAGATCGTGTTTTTGTTGTTGCTTCGGGCACAGCAACGCCGTGCGGACAGAGGGGACGGAGCGGAGTACTCCGTGAGTGTGCTCTGTGTGTGCGTGCGGAGAAGAGTGACGGATCGGGGTCTTCCACGAGGGGGTTCCGCCCGAACGAGAATGACAAGCCAGCGGAGCAGGGACTTCCGTGGGGGTGTTCCGCAAGATCAAAAGGGTACATGCGTCATTTTCTTCCCCACCTAGATTAAAATCCCTACCATCGGCTATCTTTGTTCCGCATTCTTTCCCCGTAGCAGCAAACGACGCCCCTGTGTTCTCCGTGAGTTCTCTCCGTCAACGAAGCAACCAAGTTGGGAACCTCCACCCCAAAAAAACACCCGTGCAACACCTCTCTGTTTTGTTCTTCTTCCCTGAAGTAAGCAGTCCAGTGCATAACAACCTCAACAATGCCGAGAAGGAATCAAACTGGCGAAGGTGGGAGTCAGGGGAATGTTCAGTACTCCATCATTGACGGTAAGGCTCTTGACCCGCTACATTTCTCGCCTGAACTCGTGAATATGCTGAATTTTCAAGGCCTGTTGGAACAATTTCTATGGATTGAGAATGTAGTTTATCCTAATTTAGTCCACCAGTTTTATCAGAATATGAAAGTTAAGAAAGTTAATCAAGTGCTCGTTCTCACTTCGATAGTGAAGGGTGTAAAGATTTCCTTCGACCCTCCTAAGCTTGCTAGGCTACTCAGTTTGACGTTAGGGGGTGTGAGTCAGTATGAGCGTCATTATTGGATTGAGATGCAGGAGGTGGGCTTCCGAGATTACTTGAAATATATGTTGGGACGAGACGAGGGCATTACGTTGGACGCCAGGCCCGTTAAGCACGACTTGACTGGTGAGCAAAGGATCTTGACCTTGTTGATAGGAGAGAGTTCGTTGCCGAATAGGAACAACAGTAAGGAGGTAGCTAGAATGGAGTGTACCTTTGCATATTTCTTGAAGCATCGGGTCAAGTTTGACCTACCCAGTTTGATGATTTCGCATATGGAGTTCTGCAAGACGGCCAAGCGCCGCAACCAACCCTACTGGATGATTCTGAGCTGGATTTTCCAGAAAAAGAGGGTGAATACAACTGGGGAGCTAGCTAGACAGCCGGTTCATGGCGTTTTCAATGCGCCAAGTCTACAATATTGTGGGTTGTTTCAAGTGGACGGGAACGAGTACATCACGGCCCACGAGTTGAGCAAGATGCCAGCGGACGATAGTAGGGAGCTTATCGAGAGTTTCCACATTCCCTACAAGAGGTTGAGAGGGTTGGTCACACCTCAGCGGGCTGAGCAGGCAGGTTATGAGGAGGAGGGCGACGAGTCTGAGGAGGAGTCTGAAGAAGGGGAGGAGTCGGAAGATGAGATTGACAGGGAGCATTGGAGGAAGGAGCAGCATGATCCTATGGCTTCAGCACCGCCAGTTGACCCCGTTCTGCTACAGCTGCAGGAGATGCACCGGATGGTGGAAGCTCGGTTCACGTCACTAGACTTGAGAGTGGACCGCGGGTTTTAGCGTTTGAGTTTCATCGAAGCCAAGCTAGGCATTGAGGTTCCACCGGAGTATCTGCATCCCTATCCTTTTCATAGTCCAGGCAGTTCGTCACAGGGAGGTCACCCAGGTTAGTTGATAGCTTTCGTGCATATGTTAGATCTTTGTTAGGAATCCTTTTTGACCTAGGTAAGTAGTTAGTTTAGTTCTTGCATGTTGTGCATGGGTTGGAAAGTTAAAAGTTTAAGTGTTAGGAGCATAGTATGTTCTTAAGTTAGGTTAGCTGAGCAATCTTACCCTTAACCTCCGATCAGTCCACTCTTTCTGGAAACCGTTCCGTTCCAAGTTCCCGCGAGCGTTGAGCTTCGGGGACGAAGCTCCTTTTAAGGGGGGTAGAGTGTAACACCCCATAAATTTCATTTAATCCTTAAGACCGATGATTAAATTCCACTGGGCATTTTATTTAATTTACTTGGGCTCAATCCTTCCAATTATATGCATATAATTCATTCCGGAATTATTTATTACTTCTAAGGCCCAATTCTTGATCTAATTCTTGTAAGGGATTTATTTATTTTATTGAATCCTTACAATTTCTATGGAGCATTTTATAATGGCCCAATATGTATATATATTTGTTCTTGAAAGATTAAATTCCTACTTACTAGTATTATATTAAATTGTGCAAGACCCATTCTCTTAAAAAGCCCATTATCTACTATAGTTACCCTAGTGTAATATATTTTATGTATGTAATGATTTCTCCCATAATATAAAAGGAGCATGTATCAACCCTACCATTTCTTTTTCCTTCCCTGCAAACAATTCACTCTCAACCTAAACTCTTCTAAAAACCCTACAACATACACTACCCCTTCACCTTCAAGATTCAAGTCAAGATTGCTCTTTTAGGATTGCTAATGCTTGGGTAAGTGTTTATTTCTAGGAATACACCTTGCATCATGTTATTTTCATAATCTTTATACAAGTTCTTATGTTTTTTCTTTTGGGGATCTTTTGGGAAAAGATGATCAAGGTGAAGGTGAAGCTTAGTGAGAAGGTTTAAGATTTCTTGGGTGAAGTGTGCTTCAAGAGGTAACCACTATGTCCACTAAAATCTATTTTACACTCTCAATCTATGATATTATTTGGTGTATTGGAATCCTGAGTATTTCTTTGCTGCTTAGCCTATTTGTTATTGTCTGTGAAGTCATTTTGATGGATTATGAACTTGTTTTCTTGATCCTTTGCATATAGATGTTTATGGATATTTATTGGTATGGATTCCTTGTTTATTTGGCTTCTGGGAGTTGTAATCTGAGTAATCTGATCCTATTTTTGTATTCTGGAATGAATATTGCGTATTCTGTCTGTTCTGATCTATGAGTGGTTTAGAGTTGTTCTTGCGGTAAGGTTAGGCGGTATAATGTGTCCCGCCTAAGTGGTCCGCAAGAACAACGGAGGAAGGGTGTGGCGGAAGGTGGTGCACCGCTGGGCGGCCCCCGTCCCTTCGTGCGGGGAAGGACGGCGGACCGGCGTGCTTCGTTGGAAGGCACCGTTGGTGTGGACGGTGGAGTGTGGCGGCACAGGGTGTTCCACCAAGGTGTACCGCTAGTGTATCCTTGGTTCTGTTTCTAGTGAGTTGTTTTGTGATCTGTTGTCTAATTGTTTCACCTTTGGTTTTGGATTTTGTTAGGATATTCTGTTGGGTATTTTACCATGTTTTTGGAGTATTTATTCATATCTCTTGGTCCATCTTGTGAGTCTATTGGTTGGTTGAATCCTTGATTGTATTCTCTGGGAGTTTGTTGTGTTCATAATCTGAGATGAACACTGTGGAGGTTTGTGCTTGGGGTTGAGTCTGAGGTTGGATATGGAGTGGTGGATCCTTGAGTGTCTCTTGGGCTGTTTGAGAATGAACTAACTGTGGAACTAACTTTGGACTTCGGTCCCTGTGATTGGACTTCGTTCCCTGTGATTGGGCTCTTGCCCCTGTGATTGGACTTCGGTCTCTGTGATTGGGCTCTTGCCCCTGTGATTGGACTTTGTCCCTGTGATTGGACTTCGGTTCCCGTGATTGGGTTTTTACCCCTGTGTACCTAACTTCTAACTTTCGGGCTTGGTGTTTGGTCTGAGAATTGGTACTTGGGTTGGAAGTTAAGGTTTTGGTGCTTATCCTTGGGTTGAGGTCTGTTTTGTTCCTTGTTGACTCTTGAGTTGTATTGTATCTTGTCGATAATTGGTTATTCTTGGATATATTGCAGTTTGGTTGTTTCTTATGAGTATTCGGTTGAGTTTTTGATTCGGTTGGACTTTGGTATTGATGAGAAGTCTTGGTTTATATATTTCTTCAGCGTGTTGTTGTTGAGTATCTGATTTAAACTTGAACAGTTCGTTGGTGTGTATATTCTATATGGGTGTGTAAACCTATTTACAAACTTACTATATATCTATACTCCCTTGTGGGTGTGAATGGTGGTTGCTTAGCAGTCTTTTGCTAATGGTTTCTTGTATGTTTTCCAGGTATGCAATAAGTCTAAGCGTGATCGCGATAGAGATATATCCGTATGAGGCGGATTAGATTAGTTTGTTATGCTTGCCTGTGTGCCAATATGAGATTCTATGTACTCTTTTTTTTTTTCTGGATGTTTTGGATATGTTTGAGGATTTATATACTATTTGGTTTCAGTTTTCGGTTAGCCTGTGCATCTAGGCCGTGTTTTCTTACCTAGATATGGCATGATACCTCTTAGGTTATAAATCGCTTCCGCTATGTTATGTTTTATAGTTGAGATAGACAACTTTTGTGTTAAAGTTTAGCTATCTCGGCTTGTGAAAAGTTGGGGTGTCACACGACTTCACATGGATCTCCATGCTTTTTTGAATGTCAGTGCAATGGGTGCCCGAATCCAAGCGGGGTGGCTCACCTCCTCTCAATTCTTCTCATCTCCCAGGATCTCACCGGGATAACCGACTTAACATGGAGCCCCATGCTTTTTCGAAGACGGTGCAATGGTTACCCCTTATCCTGGCAAGATGGCTCACCTCTTATTTTATCTCAGGGAGTGGCCGTATTGAAGCCTTTTTTCTTTTTTCCATATCAACCCCTCATGCCTTTTTCTAGGGAGTAGGGATTTTTTCACTCAAAGCTCACTTTAAGGCTCTCCTTTTGCCCCATATCTTGCTAAGATTAATTCAATTTCCGGGCTTCGCAATTTATCTTTCTAAAACTCAAGGGATATACACTCCCACTTCGAGAGATCTTTGACTGAGGTCCAAACAAAATACAAGATGAAGAACATGCAAGCACACATAAAAATTTTCAATTTGGGTCAAATTGTGCAAATTGGTGCAAAGTGTAACTTCCAAAGCATATTTAGAACATTCAAATTTGGCACAAGGTTAGAAGCCCTCCTAGATAGTATTGGCAATGACACGCCCTCTAGTTCCTATGCCCTATCACTCAGTCAATCAACTATTTCAATAAGCATACACCCTTTCCACACTTAAAAGTAAACATCGTCCTCGATGTTTCCATAAGGAACGGAGGAATAAGGATATATGTTCAAAGGGTTCTACAAACACCCCTTTTCCACACTTAAAAGTGTGAACTGGGCTAAAACAATTCTAATAAGATCACATCCGACATAACAACGTCATGCAACTCTTCATGTGTGATACAAGGAAATGAAGCAATCAAAATCAAACAGGGCATCTAAAAGGGATAAAAGAAATACTCACAAGGTGCATCCCTATTAAAAATTGTGCAATCTGTACTTGCCCTTCAAAACTTGGTTAGAGTAAAGGTAAAGAAATAAGTGAAGAATTGAGATTCTACCTTTCAAAATTTGTTTTCTTGGATGGTGGTGGAGTGATCTCTTCTTCTTCTTATTCGTGGGTTGCCTCCCACGAGCGCCACGTTTAACGTCTTTGGCTAGACGAAACGTGCAAAACAAGACATAAACAGGAATATAACAAAAATATAAACAAAAACAGAAACAAAAGGATTGTCCACAATCATAGTTTTGGAGTTATCATTCACAAATCATCATCATTTTTCTCTTTTCTCCGGTGCCCTCCTTTCTTCACATTCTCTTGATGTCCTTGATCTCCCTTGCAATTTCTTCCAATTTTTGCATCTGCTCCAAGTGCAGTTGATACTGGAAGTTCTGGAGGGATCTCTAATCTGTAATTGGGGTAAACCAACTTGGGATGTTGAAGCTTGCATGGTTGGAAGTCTGCTCACGGGGTGGTGGAGAATACATTGACGAGTCCACAGGCGAATACATCTCATTTGAAGATGGGGAAAGGAATGACATCGGTGAGGGTGTGAACCCCGGAGATGTCATCGGCGTGTCGGAATGATCTCCCGCCATCTCATGATCTTCCCTCGTTCGCGCCAAATATCTCAAGTTCAGCTTCGCGACGTCCTCGGGAGATAAAGCAACAATGTGTGCTCCTTGCAGCCTGTGTTCAAACCAATGTATCTTCATTTGATGACCTAGAGAGACACATAGTCTCGTCACCAATGGGCCTATAAAAATCGCCCTCGTTGATTCTTGCTGTTGCGCAACGAGCAACTTCTTGCAGATTGAGCTCATGTTCACCGAGTTGCCTGTGTCCATACTCCATAGCATGAATAGCTCTGTCTTGGAGAGTCGGTCATAAGTCTCCGGCCTGCCTTCCCAGGAATGTGCGATTACCTTCCACAAGACTCTTAGTTCCTCCCTTACAATGTGAGAAACTCTCACTCTCGACCCAACCCAGTCAACTCCTAGCCTTGCGATTATCGACCAATATTTTCTTGGGGTGTCTCTATCTCCAAAATCGTGCCTTAGCCTTCGATACCAGTGCTTTTACTGGTCATCTTCCTCGTAAAATCCTAAGAGAGCGCCCAAGCGATTAGCCGAAATGTGATAGTCTTGGTTGAAAAGTCGAAATTTGATAGTCGGGCTGTAGAGGTCCCCGGTTACTCCTTCAACATGCAGACTTGCGATGAACTCATGGACCAAGGGAATGAAGGTATCTTGCCTCTAGCTCAACAAATTATTCCAATAAAGTTCGTGGATTAACCTTTCCAGTCCATATTTACATTCAAAATCTTCCAGAACTGTTAAGTCAACGTACTTCCACTGCACAATTGGGAAGTTAAGCAGCTGTCTGTATCGACCTAACATAGTCAGTGTCATCAGCAGGATTTGGTTTCCTGTAGGCACTTCAATGTAGGTAGTCTTTGCGTTCCTTGCGCTGTTATCTTCCTCCGGTGCCTTTCCTTTTTGGAGCCTCCTAACTATTTGTTGTGCAAGTTCATTTGGAGAAGACATTTTTCCTATAACATAGACAAGCAAAACATCGTACAAGGAAAAACATTTTCCACTTTAAACATGAATGTGAACAATATTGCACATTTTAAAGATGGGATAATAAAAACTCATTGCATGTAACATCATTTTGGTATTTATCAACAATTCTATCATAAACACACAATGATTAGCTCCTTCTACTCCATGCTCAACTCATAGTCAAAAGGTCAACAAATGGTCAACTTCATCTTCTTCATCAAGACTAGCTTGAGGTTGAAAAATGGAGAAAACATGGATGATAAAATTGGACCAAATAACAAGTTGGATATAACAATGTGATGCCTAGAGAGTAGGAAAGTTGCAAACTTTGCCCACCATGCTCACTATATCATCATGGATCTCATCATGACAAGAGAATGCCCAAATCATACAATTTCAAGATCTAGTCACAAAGAGATGGTAAAACATGGAATTTCTAGTGTATAGAAGCAATGTAGGCCTATTACAAGTCTAATAAGTCATTTCATAACAATATATCTCAAGAAAAATCTTAAACAAGAAAAACCCATGGAGATATGCTTCAAGGAGAGTAAGTTTTTCATTCAAACAAGTAATAGCAAAAGAGGATATGTTCTTACCTTAGAAATGACTTAGGAAGATCAAGAGAAGTTGAAAAACTTGGAAGGAAATGTTTTAGAGTTGTGTGTTTTCAGCTTGAGAGAGACTTTAGCTCGTGGTGGTGAAGAAATGGGGTAGGGAAGGGTTTTAAACTACTTCGCGCGAAAATTTCACAAAAAATCTGGTGCCCATCCACGCACGTCACCACGTGTGGTGGTGGGCGTGGGAGCTTTCTGGTTCATTTCCACGCCAGCTCACACGCGTGTGAGTGGCGTGGCAGCTCACTAGAAATGTTCCACGCCTGCTTACACGCGTGGTAGCAGGCGTGGAAGGCGTGATGTGCAAAATTTTACATTGATTTTCCTTCCTTCCTTTGCTAATGATGATGATTGTCGATCGATTGCGGGTAATTTGTAACTCTCAGGTTGATGATCTATACTTGTTAGCTTAACCGAGGTTATAGAAACATTATTGAAATAACGATAAAGAAGAATATATTATAGAAAATAAGAAAAACTTAAGGAAATGTAAGATAACATTGGGACTGCCTCCCAAGTGCGCCATGGTTTAACGTCTCCTGGCCAAACGTAGTGTGGCCTATCCTTCACGGCACACAGATTTTGGGACCTTACCAAGCGTCCCGTGAACTTTAGATTCAAGGTATGCCCGAAGATGGGGAATATCCTTAAATTCAAAAGCAAAGAAGGGGAAAGCGAATTATATTGATAAATAAGCACGGGGTACTACCCTAAGTTGTTTAAGGATAGCATGCCTCTCTTCTCCCTTCTCGTTAGAGATTCCATCCCTCAAAAATTTATCCTTAAAAACTTCCCAGTGAACACACTCACCGCTATCTATCTCGCGTGAAGTGTCTACACCCTCTCCCGAGTTATCAAATTCGCAGAACTCACTTTCACAAGAATAAAAAGAATTGATATCATCCTCACTCCCCAAATCATCGCAAAATTGTAAGGAATCACACTCCCATGAGCAAAAGGAAACTTTGTCACACTTATCAAGATTATCATTATAAATCGTAAAGGAATCATCCTCACAAACATCATAAGAATTTTCAATTAGAGTTGGAGTGAGAGTTTTACCTTGTGCGGGGTTTTCTTCTTCCCACATGATCTCAATATTATCCTCGTCTTCACTCTTAATCTCTCCCCATTGTTGCTTGTTCAACTCAGGAGTCGAAACTTCTTGGAGTACCGGGGTCTCCAGTTCTGTGCATCCTTTGACACTCACCTCTACATCAGTAATCGTCTTTTCCATCTTGTCATTCTCTCGCCGGTTGGTTTCCATTGTCGGGTGGTCATTTGTGACAGGATTGTCAACCATTGGTAGCATTCTCCTCATGAGTTCTTCTGACATTGACAGCATTTTGGTCTCAATTTCATCCAGTGGAAGTCCTTCCTCACGAAGAGCGACAAAATTCTTCTTCATTTCGCTTCTAATCTCATTTCATAGATTGATGGTATCTTCCTTGGGCATTTGTATGAACATTTCTAATTTTTCTTTCAAGATTTGGATTTCATCATTGACCGGTGGAAGGTACTCATAAGATGGTATAGGTTGGGTGAAATTTTGAGCAAAAGGTGGTGTTTCATAGAAATACTTATCATTTTGTTGTGGTGGGGGTGAATAGCTAGTATTGGAATGAGAATACCAATGTCTCTCAGGTTGGTGTTGTGATTGAGGGTTATAACGAAATGGAGGTTTAACGGTAATAGGAGTTATGGCCTCTAATGCCGGTTCACAACTTGGATCAATCTCCTTCATGACTTGAATAAGTCGGTTGTTAATACTCGCAGCTATTGAGCTCAAGGATTCCTCTCCGTCTTGATATGTTGGTTTCTCAGTTCTCTCATAATTAAGCATAGAGGATGTAGCATAAGGATACGGTTCGTAGTTAGGATAAGTGAAAGTGCTCAAGTAAGGTGGGTATGTATATCGTGATGGTGGATACAAATAAGGATTTGGATAGTACTGTGGGTGTTGTTCATAGGTTTGAGGTGGAATGTTTCTTGTGTATGGTCTTCCATGGTATGGGTAACCATGGGGATATGTGTAAACACTCATTGTAAGCTTCAATTGCTTAGTAGTAGGAAATTTCCTGCGCAAGCTTAACAAACAACAAATATTTCGCAACTAAAAGTAGTTGCAAGTGAGCAATGATATGTTCAAGATAAATAAGCTCACTTCTCTAATCAAGTAACAAAAATAAGAAAATAAAACAAACAAAAAAAAAAGAAAGCAATTCAAGAACTCTTAAAATTATACTTCAAAGATGTCAACACAATTCAAGAACCGTTTGCCATCCCGGGCAATGGCACCATTTTGTTGTTGTGTAAGTATTGCGGTGAGGTGAATGTGGTAATGAAAGGTGTTAAAACGAAGAGTCAAGACTCCCCGAGTGTCGTGTCTCTCAAGGATGGCGAATGGGAACCGAATTAGTGTGTTGGCATTTATGAGGTTGAAAGATAAGAGTTACGGGAATGGCTAGGGGTATGATTCATTTGTAAGAAGGTATAAAGGTTGATAGGGGTTGTGTAAACTATATGGAAAGGTGGAGATTGGGGCTTTAGGCTTCTCTATGTGGTCTATCTTTGTATGGACTTGCGAGTAAAGATGTGGAATAGACTAGGGAGTTCGCGGCACGTTACCAAGTGGCGTCACACTTTGGACTCCCACATCCTCATTCGGCTGGGGCATTTCATCGAACACCTTGTCTACCACTCCTCTCGGATCTCGTCCTTTCGAACTAAGGGCGGAGATGTGGGTGAGTTAGACTCGTGAGTGGCCGCTATCGCACACACACTCACTTCCTTTGGGTTTGCTACCTAATGTGGCCACAATAGGCACAAAGCTTGAAGAACATTATCCACACAAGTTCATCATACAACAATCAAGAAACTCACAATTCAACTAGCAATAATATCCAACATCCACATAGATTAACCTTGAGGCCTCCAATCCCCTATCTAATCTACTCTAATATGCTAAAGAAACAATAAAAGGAAAGGAAATCTCAAAGAAACAAATATTAGATTAAGAATTGGAGAGAGTAGTTACCACTCTTCTTTTACACTTTGTTCTTGAATTTCCAATCTTCCTCCTTGCCCTTGGATCTAATCTATCATAGAAGAAAAGGAATTTTCCCCCAAGAGGGGGGAAAACCCTATACAATTTTCATATCTATCCTATTCTAAAATTGTTCTCCCTAGTTTTAGGGCAAAAGGGATTTATATAGGTGACAAAAGGGAACAAATTTCCCAAAATGGCCCTTGGCCCGACCACGCATGCCACCACGCGTGGTGGTGGGCGTAGATGGTTACTGGAATGATTCCACGCCCATCCACACGCGTGTGAGGCT
>NXFB01000342.1:38030-71740 GCA_002525835.2 Ipomoea batatas | reverse complement strand
CATCAAATCTATTTTACTCTCGCTCTATATGATATTATTTGGTGATTTGGAAATCCTGCAATTCCTTGATTATTAGCCTGTTCTTGATTGAGTTTATTCGTTGGTTTGGATTTCCATGTTATTTGACCTCTGTTGGATGAAATGTTGGTGTATTGTGATCTGATCCTTGTATTCTGGAACCTTTCTTTGTATTCTGAGCTGAGTCTGATTTGGTGTGTGAGAATTGCTCTTGCGGGGTGCTCTGGCGGGATAATGTAACCGCTGGGGTATTCTGTGAGAGTAAGGGTAGTGTTTGGTAGAAGTGAGTGATCCGTTGCTTGTTTCCTTCTTTGTTCTGAAGTTGTTGGAGTATTCTATTGGATATTTGTATCTTGACTCTGAGTATTTATTCGTACCCCTTGGTCCTTTGTATGAGTCTATTATTTGGGAGTTGGTTGGTGTTCATATCTGAGATGAGCACTCTGAGTGATGGTTCTTGGGTTGATATTGGAGTATGGGTGTGATGGTGGTATTGGTTACTATTGTGCTCCCTTGTGGACTATTGGTTACTATTGTGCTCCCGTTGTGGACTATTGGTTACTATTGTGCTCCCTTGTGGACTATTGGTTACTATTATTCTCCCGTTGTGGACTATTGGTGACTATTGTGCTCCCTTGTGGACTATTGGTTACTATTGTGCTCCCGTTGTGGACTATTGGTTACTATTGTGCTCCCGTTGTGGACTATTGGTTACTATGGTGTGACTTGGTTGGGAGGTTGTTGTTGGGATATCTTTCCTTGTTGGTTCTTATGAGTTCTTTGGATTGTTCAGTTGATACCTTGTTATTCTCTTGAGTTTGGATGTTCCCTTTTGGATTGTGTTCTGTTGGTATCTCATTTATGATTCGTCATGCATTATGCTTTCGTTATTGGTTATTGGCTTTGTTGGATTGAGTGTTGGTTTATGATTCGTTCAGCTTATCGTTGTTGAGTATCTGTTTTGAACTACTGAGCAGTTCGTTGGTGTTTATATTCTATATGGGTGTGTAAACCTATTTACAAACTTATATGTATATCTATACTTCCTTGCGGGTGTGAATGGTGGTTACTTAGCAGTCTTTTGCTAATGGTTCTTCGTGTGTTTTCCAGGTTGGCCTTAAAGTCTATGCGCGAGCGCGATAGAGATACACCCGTATGAGGAGGCTTAGATAGTGGTTATGTTTGTAGATTTATGCTTTGGCCTATGTGCCACTTGAGACGTTGTATACTTTGATTCAATTATATGATATGACAGTTTAGTTCGTTTTATGTTTAGCCTGTGCATCTAGGCTGAGATATACCTAGATGTGGCATGACGCCCTTAGGTTTCAAATTCGCTTCCGCTATGTTTGGTTTGTTGGTTGAGATTGGCAGCTTTTATGTTAAGTTTTTAGCTATCTCAGCCTGTGTGAGGTTGGGGTGTCACACTCTCATCCACCTTAAATCATTAAAAAAACAATACAATACAACACAAAAATAATAACCAATCCGTTAGAGCATTCAAATTAATGCTAGCAAAACATGTATAATGCCTAAGAAAGAAATAAAAACAAATACAGTACAAAGAAGCATTTTTTTCCATTGGTTGTCGACGGGGGTGCTTCGCGGCGATGGGTTGTCGACGGCGGTGGAGGTGGGCGACGGCTGTTGAGTTGCACGACGGTTGTGGAGTTGGGCGACGGCGATGTTTGAAAATTTGGCATAAATATGGTCTGAATTTGGGGGCTATCCGGCTTTATTAAAAACCCTACAACGTCGGTTATTTATAGAAACCGACGTTGTAGGTTCATAATATATAATACGGCGCGATACGACGTCTGCTAAAGTCCTAGCCGAAGTTGTATTGCGCCGTGGGCTATTGCATCTGGGATACGACGTCGGCTAATCTCCTAGCCGACGTCGTATCAAGGGTCCGACTATGCGATATGACGTCGGCTAAACACCTAGCCGACGTCGTATCGCGCAGTAGTTTTACGTCAACTCTTTAACGTCGGTTATTACCTAATAACTGACGTTAAAGAGTTTGTATTTAATTTTAATTAATTAAAAAACATTTAACGTCGGCTAATTATTTAGCCGACGTTAATTAGCCGACGTTGTATCTGAGTTCTGTAGTAGTGAATCCATACTGCCAGCATTATTAAAGCAAATTGAGAATGAGCAAGATGTCTCCATAATCAAGATACAGTTAGACTAAGGAGGAGAGTTCATGAATCATGTTATTGAAGTATATTGCAACGAGCATGGTATCCTTTGTCAACTTTCAGTTGCACGCACCGCTCAAAAAATGGCATGGCTGAAAGAAGAAATCGTACTCTGAAAGAAGCTACAAGGACTATTCTATCTCAAGCCAATTTACCTCAAAGATTTTGGGCTAAAGTAGTCAACACGGCTAATTACACCCAAAATAGATCCTTGATCATCAAAGGAAGTGGAAAGACTCCCTATGAATTGTTGAAGGGAAGGAAGCCAGTAATCAACTACTTTCATGCATTTGGGAGCAAATGTTTTGTTCACAGCAATGGAAAAACATACTTGAAGACCTTTGATGAACGTGCAGATGAAGGAATATTTCTTGGATATTCTTTAACTAGCAAAGCATTTAAAGTATTCAACAAAAGAATATTGGTGGTTGAAGAATCCATTCACGTCTTATTTGATGAGAAAATTGATGTAACAACTCAAGGAGATCAAGCCATTACTGATGAACAAGTAATTCCAAATCATGGGAAGTCAAAACTATGTATAACGGCAAGTAAGGAAGATACCTACCAAAGATCATATCCATCTTTCGTACCGGAACAGAATCACGAAACATTGGAGTGCTCTTCAGAATCTGATTGTGAGAGCTTAGAATTGTCCAATGTTCATACTCCAATTCAACCAGAACTAATGGAAAACAACACTGCCTCAACACCAGTATCCACCATCAACGAAGGAGCACCTCAAACTACACATGAACCAGACTTGAGATGGCTCAGGGATCATCTGGTAGATCAAGTAATTGGAGGTATTCACAATGGCGTAACGACAAGATCAACCTTTTGTGAAAGCATGATAGCTTGCTTTCTATCCCAAATTGAGCCAAAGGTGATTGAAGAAGCCCTAAGCGATCCAGATTGGATGCATGCCATACAAGAGGAACTCTACCAGTTTGAGAGAAATGATGTATGGGAATTAGTTCATAGACCTTCGCACCAAAATGTTATTGGGATGAAATGGGTCTTTAGGAACAAAATGAATGAGGATGGAGTTATTGTTAATAACAAGGCATGATTAGTGGCTAAGGGATACTGCCAGGAGGAAGGAATCGATTTTGATGAGACCTTTGATCCTGTGGCACGACTTGAAGCCATTTGAATATTTCTAGCATATGCAACATTCAAAGACATCAAAGTATACCATATGGATGTCAAGAGTGCCTTTCTTAATGGACTTCTCGAAGAAGAGGTTTATGTTGAACAACCACCGGGATTCATGAAGGATATAGGTGATGATAAAGTATTCATGCTAAAGAAGGCGCTATATGGACTGAAACAAGCTCCAAGAGCATGGTATGATACATTGTCATCATTCTTGATACAATGTGGCTTCACGAAAGGTTAGGTAGACAACACCTTGGTTCGTATCAAAGATGGAAATCATATCGTGTTGGTGCAAATCTATGTGGACGATTTTATCTTTGGAAGCACCAATCAATCACTATGCGAAAGATTATCCAAACTGATGAAAGAAAAATTCAAAATGAGCATGATGGGAGAACTAAACTATTTCTTGGGTCTTCAAGTGAAGTAGCTAAAAGATGGGGTATTCATCAATCAAGAGAAATACACCAATGACATCATCAAGAAGTTCAATATGGAAGGAAAGTCTTCAGTCAAAGTTTCAATGAGCACCTCTCTTCGCCTTGATGTGGATAGTGAAGGATGAGAGTTGGATCAAATTGTTTATCAAGGTATTATTGGACCCCTTCTCTATTTAATTGCAAGTAAACTGGATATATCTTTTGTAGTAGGTGTATGTGCAAGATTTTAAGCCAATCCCAAGGAGAGTCACCTAAATGCAACTAGGAAAATTCTAAGATACCTCAATTTCTAGGAGGAAGACTTGTCTCATTGTTTAGCAACAAGCAGCATTCGATTATGACAAGTACTGCTAAGGTAGAATATGTAGCAGTTGAAAGTTGTTGCGCTCCGATAAGCACCAAGAATAGTCAAATTTAGGGTCAAATATATGATATAATTTGAAGTTTTGCCACCCATTTATAACAATTTCGTGCATAAAGACTCGGATGTAATAAAAAATCTCTAACTCAACTTTAGAGCATGTTTTGACGTTAATTCCGCAGATTGAAACGGGATCCGAGGCCAAAACAGAGGAGAAAGTGAAGAAGCAACCAAGCAGGATCCATCCGCGTAGGCATCACACGTGTAGGAGGCGTGGATCACTTCCAGTACGCGTCCACGCCCCCCTTCTATGAAGAACATACTGCAAGATAATATTATAAAGCACCACCTTCTATTCAAAATTTCACCCATCCCATGCCATATAGAAGACCACCATGTGATTACCTCTCGCCGGCCAATGATGAGATTAAGATTTTGAAGGAGAAAGTATAAATTTTTATACAAATGGGCAAGGAGAATACGACCAATTTAAGGGCTGAAATTAGAAGTGAAATGAAGAAATACCTCGCTACCCTCCGGGAGGAAGGACTTCCATTGGATGATATTGAAACCAAGATGCTATCAATGATGGAGGAGTTCATGAAGAGAATGTCACCACGTGTTAACGACCCATTTATAGATGATCTCCCAATTTTTGAACCCAATCCAAGGATTGTCGATGGGGTTGACAGAAGAATTGATTGTGAAGAGGTGAGTATTGAAGAGATAATAGCGAGTGACACCCCGGTGCTTCAAGAAGTTTCAACTTCTGAGTTGGAAAAGCAACAATGGGGAGAGATTGAGAGTGAGGATGAGGACCATATTGAGATTGTGTGGGAAGATGAAAAACCCAGAAAAGGTAACATTCTTGACCTTTCTTGCATTTCTATTCTTGAAAATCCCTTTACTCCATCTATTATTGAAAACACTTATGACGTTTGTGAGGATGACTCCTTTAAGATTTGTAATGATAATCTTGATATGTGTGACAAAGCTTCTTTTTGCTCTTGTGAGTGCGATTCCTTAAATTTTTGTGATAAACATTTCAGGAGTGAGGATGATAACATGTGTTTTTACTCTTGCGAAAATGAGTTTTATGAACATGATAATTTTACTTGGGAGGAGGAGGAATTGATAAAGATTGAAAAAGAAAGGATTGAGCAAAGAAGGAAAATTGTCACTTTTGGCAATTCAATAAAGGGTGAGTTGAACGTAAAAACTTTAAAGGAGGGATATGAAGGAGTGCTTGTTCATTGGGATGTTTTTAATGACAAATTTCTTAGAGATGGAATAGATAAAAAAGAGAGGGAGAAAATGCAAGCTATCCTTGAGGAATTTGAGGTAGTATGCCATGCTTACTTAGGACTAGCAATAGTATTTGTTCTTCCCTTCTTTGTTTGCGAGTTCAAGGATGTTCCCCATATTCGAGCATACCTTGAAGCCAAAGTGCATGGGACGCTTGGTAAGGTCCTGAAATCGGTGTGTTTCGAAGGATAGAGCTCACCACGTCTGGCCAGTGACGTAAAACGTGGCGCACTTGGGAGACAATCCCAACGTTATCTTTCATTTTTTTTAGAATCTTCATTTATGTTATTAATTTGTTTTCTTTTTGATTGCTTTAATCTTATTTTTTATATAGCCCCGTTTAAGCTAACAACTGCAGAATATGCATTCGAAAGGCGTAGTTTTACCACAATTCTTCAACAAAACATCACCACTAGCAAAAGAGGCTAAAATAACCAAGGTAAAACGCAAATAATGCAACCAGGCTCCATACACGCGTGAAGGAGGCGTGTAGACTTTCCAGTAGCCATTCACGCCACCCTTCACGCGTGAAGGTGGCGTGGACCTTAGCCAGTAGCCGTCCATGCCTGGCTTCATGCATGAAGGCTGTGTGGACGGGCACCAGAATATTTCGCGAGAATCTCGCGTGAATTAGTTTAAAACCCTTCCCCACTCCATTTCTTCACCTCCACGAGCAAAACCTTCTCTCAAGGTAAAAATACTTCTTCCTCAAGACATTTTCTTACAGGATTTCAAGTTCTTTCCACCTTTCAAAGTCATCTAAGAGGTAATATATTTCTTCCTTTGCTTTCATTAGTTCAAATGCTAGAGTCCATTTCCTTTAAGCATATCTCCATGAATCTACATTGCTCTAAGTTCCTTTATGATTATTTTGTTATGAGATCACTCCTAAGATTATTTGGAGCTTGCATTGTCATTATATTATGAAAATTTCATGTTTTGCAACCTATTGATGCTTAGATGATAAACCCTATGTGTGATTTGGGAATTTATTGCTTTGTTGGATTTTCAGATGAAATTGGGAGCATAAGTAGAAAAGATTACAACTTTATTGTTCCTTAGGTACTACATTGTTGATTCCAACATTTTGTTTGTTGAATTTTGAGCTTTCGTGTTTACTCCATTTTCAACCTCAACTTGGTCTAGAGGAAGAATATGAAGTTGACATTTATGTTGACTATTGTAGTAGAAATTGCCTCTAGAGTATGAAAGGTTGCTACATGATCATTGTATTGGAAAAATTAGATTATTGCCAAGTTGTTGAGAATGATGATATTTGTGCAAAACGTAATATGAGAATATTTGATATTGTAATGCATGTCATATTGATAAATTCCGGATTGACAATGGGAAATGTTTCATTGTGTTATGTTGTATTTATTCTTCTTATAGAAAAATGCCGTCCCAAGGTTCTCTTGCACATAGAAACGAGGAAAGGGCACGTAAGGGAAAAGCCCCAATGGGGGAGTCGAGCACATTGCATGAATAAACAAGATATGTGGAAGTGCAAACAGGGAACCAAGTCTTGCTAATGACACTAGCTTTGAGAGATAGATACCAACAACTTCTCCAACTTCCAATCACGCGTTGGAAATACATTGATTTGCCCATCTTGGAATCTTTTGAATGCAAATACGGATTGGAGAGACTGATGCATGAGCCATATTGGAATAACTTGCTAAGCTGGCGTCAAGATACATTTGCACCCTTAGTTCATGAACTTATAGCAAGTTTAGAAGTGACAGGAGTAACAGGGGATTTACATAGCCCGACAACACAAACTCATAGATCCAAGATATAGTGATAAGATCATCACACAAGCAATATTCAATCACACAATCCAAATCCCTTGACTAAACTAGCTACTCATAGTATGAAATGCAAGCAAAAGCTAATTTAATCCAAGAACAAGATAGCTAAAATTATAGAAATGAAATAGAAATCACCTAGAGAGAAGAAGATCTTCAATCCAAGCTTGTTGTCTTGCTACAATGGAGATTCATCTAATCTAAAAAGCTAAGAAAAATGGAGAAAGTTCTCCAAAGGAAAAACTAAGAAAAGAAAAACTAATTTTCTGGGAACCTCCTCTGAAAATTCATCAAATGGGTTTAAATAGTCTCCGAAATGACAACCCTAGCTGAAATTCGCGCATCACCGTCTCCACGCCTCTCACACGAGTGTGAGCGTGCGTGGGAAGCTTCTAGAAAGTTTTCACGCCTGCTCACACGCGTGTGGCCTTCCAGTTTGGTCCTCCGGGGCTCCGCTCTTGCCTGGTTTGCTCTTTAAGCTCAACTTTTGGTCCTATTTGCTCCCGGGGCTCCTGTTTTACTTCTTTTAAGCTAAAAGTAGCTTTTGTGCATCAGTTACTGATTTTCAAGCATTTACGCACATAATTTACCAAGTAAAGATGCTATAGACGCGATAAAACACCCTAAAATGTGCCTGAAATAAGGGTATCTCGGAGTCTTATCAAATTTTCCACACTTTGTTTCTTGCTTGTCCTCAAGCAAGACATTTTTCTAACTAAGCACATAAGTATCCGAGATACTCTTCTCATGCAAAACAAAGCTTTTGGCAAGTCAAAATGATGGGTGTCTAAGACTGTTGAAACGGGGGAAATCATTTGTGTTATCTACAAAGGATTTTGGTCACAGTCCTCGTAGCATACGCAAGCATGCATTTCCGAAGTTTTGGTTCACCTTTTATTTAAATAGAGCCTCTAGCCGATCCCACTAGTGGGAACGATGTGCACTAGCTAATCAACTTTCCATCCTTATACGCCAAAGCCCAATGTAAATGTAAATGAGGGTAGGGGCATGGGCCACTCACCGCTTTTGGCTTAGCGCGATCCCTCTTTCTTCTCACTTCCTAGGATAACGTCATCGAGCCACACGACTTCACATGGAGCTCCATGCTTTTTTGAAGGTCAGTGCAATGGGTACTCTAATCCTAGCAAAGCGTGTGACACCCCAACTTTTCACAAGCTGAGATAGCTGAACTTAACACAAAAGCTGCCCATCTCAACCGTAAAACATAACATAGCGGAAGCGAATTTAAACCTAAGGGGCATCATGACACATCTAGGTAAGTAAACACAGCCTAGATGCACATGCTAACCAAAACTGAAACCAACAATATATAAATCCTCAACATATCCAAAACATCCAATATCTAAAACAAGAGTATATAGAATCTCATATTGGCACACAGACCCAAAACATAAGTCTAAAAGCATAACAGACTAGTCTAGCCTCCTCATACGGATATATCTCTATCGCGCTCATGCTTAGACTTTATTGCATACCTGGAAAACACACAAGGAACCATTAGCAAAAGACTGCTAAGCAACCACCATTCACACCCGCAAGGAAATATAAATATACATAAGTTTGTAAATAGGTTTACACACCCATATAGAATATACACACCGACGAACTGTTCAGTATTAAAATCGGATACTCAACAACAACACGCTGAAAGAATATATATAAACCAAGACTTCTCATCAATTCCAAAATCCAACCGAATCACAAACTCAACCGAATACTCATAAGGAACAACCAAACTAGAATATATCCAAGAATAACCAATAATCAACAAGATACAATACAACTCAAGAGTCAACAAAGAACCAAACCGACCTCAACCCAAGGATAAGCACCAAGACCTCAACTTCCAATCCCAAGCACCAATTCTCAGACCAAACACCAAGCCCAAAAGTTAGAAGTCAGTTACACATGTGTAAAAACCCAATCACAGGGACCGAAGTCCAATCACAGGGGTATAAACCCAATCATAGGGACCGGAGTCCAATCACAGGGGTATAAACCTAATCACAGGGGCAAAAGCCCAATCACAGGGACCGGAGTCCAACATAGTCAATAATGCCACAATTAGTTCACCCATCAACAACCAAGAGATACTCAATGATTCACCACTCCATACTCATACTCAAACTCAGCCCAAGAACCATCACTCAAAGTGTTCATCTCAGATATGAACACAAACCAACTCCTAGATAGTATAAAATCAAGGATTCAACCAACCAAATAATGGACTCATATGATGGACCAAGAGGTATGAATAAATACTCCAAAAACATGGCAAAATACCCAACAGAATATCTCAACAAAATCCAGAACCAGAGGTGAAACATTCAGACAACAAATCACAAAGCAACTCACTGGAAACAGAACCAAGTATACACTAGCGGTACACCTTGGCGGAACACCCTGAGCCGCCACACTCCACCGTCCACACCAACGGTGCCTTCCAGCGGAGCACGCCGGTCCGCCATCCTTCTCCGCACGAAGTGTAACACCCCGTATTTTCCTACCACTATTTTAAATAAAAATATTTAAAATAAAGGGGCTATTTCCTTATTATTGGTTTTGGTAGTATGATAATTATAGATATAAGTATTTTATTATGGGCTTGGAACAATATACTCTTATATAATTTATTATTATGATCAATACTAAAAGTCTATAGCCCAATATTTCTATAGATATATATATATTTCCTACATAAACATTATTATTGAGCCCACATGATTTATACTTTCTTCAGATTATACTATAGCCTATAATTTGTATTTTTAATTTATAGACTATGATTAGTCTTGTATACATATTATATAAGCCCAAATGTGTACTTGATCCAACTACTCTAAAATAACCCAAACCCCAAAGAGGAAACCTAATTTCTAAATATAGCTAGTGTATACACAATCAGCAGCCAAGGACCCCTCCTACCTCTCCTCTCTCTCGCCTCTGTTCCTCATACCTCTCTTTCGAGTGAATGCCGGTGATCAGCCATGCAAGAGCGCATCAGAGGCTACGACTTCTCCTTCTTCTCCGGTGTTGTGCCCAGCGCGAAAGTAACAATATACCAATGGAGTAGCAACTGACTTCGGCGGTGAAGCCACGAGCAGCAGCGAACCAGCGCGAGAGACGGTGAACCAAATCCCCCTCTCCTCTCATCGACGACAGGCCGTGGACGGAACCCGCAACAGCTACGGTAGCGGTGGAGTTGGCGCAACGGCTTACCGGTGACGGAGCACCAGACGGTGACCTCCCCTGTTTCGATGAAGTCCGGCGCGAGCGTGAACTGCAGCAGCGGTGGAAATCCCTGGCTCCAACGGCGACGCAAGCAGTAACCCTCCCTCGCCTCTTCTTCGTCCAAAGGCAAGGATATTTTCCCCTGATCTTTCCCTCCCGGTATATGTATTAGCGGGGTAGTGGATGAGCGGTGCAAGGTAACGGCAGTAGGTGGCGGTGTTGGCGGCTCCGTGAAGGAATTGTGCGTCCTCTGTTGCCGGTCGAGCAGAGCAGCGGCGATCTCTTCTCCCCGACATGGTTTTAGTCGCGGCAATGGTGGAGGGTAGCGGAGGTGACGGGACCATCACCGGCGAGGCCTTTCATCGCAGCAGCAAGCATGATCTTCGGCCTTCATTCTCCTCCCCCGATGGCTTTCCTCGCTCCAACGGATGTGCAGCGGACTGCAGCAACGGCGCTCCTTCCTGCGTCGAGCGTGAGCGCAAGGTGGCGGACTGCAGCAACGGCACATCAACGGCACTCCTTCCCCCGTCAAGCGTGAGCGCCGAACGGCGATGGCTGGTTTATGCTATTGATGGCGTAGCTTAGCAACGTGAACTGAAGTGGTGCAGTGGTAAGGTAGCCGTGTGAGGAGCTTGTGGGCGTGGGTTCGAATCCCTAATGGCGCATGGACTAGCATAGTAGTTCTTTTAAGGTAATATTTTGGTTTATTATTAAGCTTATAGTTTTAGTATTAGTTATAATATTATAGCTTAAGTTTAGATTAGTATTATTGGTCATATCCTTGTTTTTGGTATTAGTTAGTAATTAGATTAGTATGGTTCATATGGTCATGTTACATTAGCCTTTAAGCATGGATTATAGGTGATAATTATAATGGACCAACTAGGAATGTTAGTATATCGTTGTTATTAGTAGTTAGTGACGGTGTTAGGTTATATTAATCTTCAGGTTCACGATTATGGACCGAGCTTATGAACCGAGCTTAGAGTTGGTGTTGCTTTGGATTAATACGCTTTTGGATTAAATACGCTTCAAAGGTAACCACTATGTCCATCAAAATCTATTTTTACACTCTCATTCTATATGATATTATTTGGTGATTGGAATCCTAAAATTTCTTGGATATTAGCCTTATTATTGATTGTGTTTGGTGGATTCATGAACTTGTGTTCTTGATCCTTGTCTATTGATGTTTATGAGCATTTGTTTGTTTGGATTCCATGTTATTTGGCCTCTGTTAGATGAAATCTTGGTGTAGTATGATATGATTTGTGTATTCTGGAACATTTCTTTGTATTCTAAGCTGAGTCTGATTCAGTGTGTGGGAATTGCTCTTGCGGGGCACTCTAGCGGCATAATGTAACCCGCTGGAGTCTTCCATAAGAGTAAGGCGGTAGTGGTTGGTGGAGGTGAGTGATCCGTTGTTTGTTCCCTCCTTTGTTCTTGAGTTTGTTGGAGTATTCTATTGGATATTTTACCGTGATTCTGGAGTATTTGTTCATACCTCTTAGTCCATTATATGAGTCTATTATCTGGTTGGTTGAATCCTTGATTATATTATCTAGAGTTGGTTTGTGTTCATGTCTGAGATGAGCACTCTGAGTGATGGTTCTTGGGCTGAGTTGAGTAGGAGTATGGAGTGGTGGATCATTGAGTATCTCTTGGTTGTTGTTGGGTGAACTAACTGTGCTATCATTGACTATTGGACTTCGGTCCCTGTGATTGGACTTCGGTCCCTGTGATTGGACTTCGGTCCTTGTGATTGGGTTTTTACCCCTGTGCATCTGACTTCTGACTTCTGACTTCTGACTGGGGTTGGGTTTGGTATGATGGTTAGTATGAGGGTTTGGAGGTTGGAGTTGGGAATTCTTTCTTGTGTTTATTCGGCTGATATCTTGTTGTTCTTGGTTATGGTTGGTTGGTTTCTTTATGGTTGTTGTTCAGTTGGTATCTTGGTTATGGATTCGTTGTCTTATACCTTCATTGTTGATTATTGGTTTCGTTTGGATGAGTCTTGGTTTATGATTCGTTCAGTTTATCATTGTTGAGTATCCGTTTTGAACTAATGAATAGTTTGTTGGTGTTTATATTCTATATGGGTGTGTAAACCTATTTACAAGCTTATGTATATCTATACTTCCTTGCGGGTGTGAATAGTGGTTGCTTAGCAGTCTTTTGCTAATGGTTCTTTGTGTGTTTTCCAGGTTTGCCTTAAAGTCTATGCGCGAGCGCGATAGAGTATATCGTACGAGGACGCGTAGACTAGATGTTATGTTTTTAGACTTATGTTTCGGGCCTGTGTGCCACTTTGAGATTTCATATACTCTTGGTTAGTTGTTGGATATTTTGAGACGTGACTTGAGGATTCTTATCTATGCAGTTACAGTTCAGTTCCTATGGTTAGCCTGTGCATCTAGGCTGTGTTTTCTTACCTAGATGTGGCATGATGCCCCTTAAGTTTTAATTCACTTCCGCTATGTTATGTTTTAGTTGAGATAGGCAGCTGTTGTGTTAAGTTTTATCTATCTCAGCTTGTGTAAAGTTGGGGTGTCACAGTTGGTATCAGAGCCTGTGTTGAGGTCTGAGTAGAGATCCTAGGGTTTGAATTCTTGAGACTCTAGGACTTGATCAGTAGCAATTAAGATGTTTGAGAATCCTAGGATGTGTGAATTCTAGGAATCGCGGAGAGGACACGCCTTGTTTGCTTATATTGTTTGTGCCTTGTTAACCTTGTTGTTTGCACCTTGCAGGCGCGTCTTCCGGGTAAGTTTTAATCGCTTTTAGTTAAGTTGCTTCGTTTTAGAATTGCCTAGGAGCCTGCCTTAGATTAGGAATAAGTAGCTAGTTGATGCGAAACGATGGATAGCGCTGTACGCGTCTGAGCAATCAGAAGATGGGCGGCTCGTTGAAGAAGTGTAATACACTCGCGGTTTGGAGTCAACGGCATCAATCTATGTTCTTCGGGAATGGCGTCTTCACGCGTGTAACATCGTCTATAAGATCTTCGTTCACCTCAAGACTTGAAGAACACGTTTCGTGCAGCTGAAGTTCGTTGCAAGGCGAAGAAAACGAAATGCGCTCGAAGACTAAAGACTCGAAGACCCCCGGAGATCCCCGAAGAAACGCTATGAGCAAGTTGTTTGACCCCATGAAAACACCCCGTATTTTCCTACCACTATTTTAAATAAAAAGATTTAAAATAAAGGGGCTATTTCCTTATTATTGGTTATGGTAGTATGATAATTATAGATATAAGTATTTTGTTATGGGCTTGGAACAATATACTCTTATATAATTTATTATTATGATCAATACTTAAAGTCTATAGCCCAATATTTCTATAAATATATATATATTTCCTACATAAACATTATTATTGAGCCCACATGATTTATACTTTCTTCAGATTATACTATAGCCTATAATTTGTATTTTTAATTTATAGACTATGATTAGTCTTGTATACATATTATATAATCCCAAATGTGTACTTGATCCAACTACTCTAAAATAACCCAAACCCCAAAGAGGAAACCTAATTTCTAAATATAGCTAGTGTATACACAATCAGCAGCCAAGGACCCCTCCTACCTCTCCTCTCTCTCGCCTTTGTTCCTCATACCTATCTTTCGAATGAATGCCGGTGATCAGCCATGCAAGAGCGAAAGTAACAATATACCAACGGAGCAGCAACTGGACTTCGGCGGTGAAGCCACGAGCAGCAGCAAACCAGCGCAAGAGACGGTGAACCAAATCCCCCTCTCCTCTCATCGACGACAGGTCGTGGACAGAACCCGCAGCAGCTACGGTAGCGGTGGAGTTGGCGCAACGGCTTACCGGTGATGGAGCACCAGACGGAGACATCCCTTGTTTCGATGAAGTCCGGCGCGAGCATGAACGGCAACAGCGGTGGAAATCCCTAGCTCCAACGGCGACGCAAGCAGTAACCCTCCCTCGCCTCTTCTTCGTCCAAAGGCAAGGATACTTTCCCCTGATCTTTCCCTCCCGGTATATGTATTAGCGGGGTAGTGGATGAGCGGTGCAAGGTAACGGCAGTAGGTGGCGGTGTTGGCGGCTCCGTGAAGGAATTGTGCGTCCTCTGTTGCCGGTCGAGCAGAGTAGCGGCGATCTCTTCTCCCCGACATGGTTTTGGTCGCGCCAATGGTGGAGGGTAGCGGTGGCGACGGGACCATCACCGGCGAGGCCTTTCATCGCAGCAGCAAGCATGATCTTCGGCCTTCATTCTCCTCCCCCGATGGCTTTCCTCGCTCCAACGGATGTGCAGCGGACTGCAGCAACGGCGCTCCTTCCTCCGTCGAGCGTGAGCGCAAGGTGGCGGACTGCAGCAACGGCACATCAACGGCACTCCTTCCCCCGTCAAGCTTGAGCACCGAACGGCGATGGCTGGTTTATGCTATTGATGGCGTAGCTTAGCAACGTGAACTGAAGTGGTGCAGTGGTAAGGTAGCCGTGTGAGGAGCTTGTGGGTGTGGGTTCGAATCCCTAATGGCGCATGGACTAGCATAGTAGTTCTTTTAAGGTAATATTTTGGTTTATTATTAAGCTTATAGTTTTAGTATTAGTTATAATATTATAGCTTAAGTTTAGATTAGTATTATTGGTCATATCCTTGTTTTTGGTATTAGTTAGTAATTAGATTAGTATGGTTCATATGGTCATGTTACATTAGCCTTTAAGCATGGATTGTAGGTGATAATTATAATGGACCAACTAGGAATGTTAGTATATCGTTGTTATTAGTAGTTAGTGACGGTGTTAGGTTATATTAATCTTCAGGTTCACGATTATGGACCGAGCTTATGAACCGAGCTTAGAGTTGGTGTTGCTTTGGATTAATACGCTTTTGGATTAAATACGCTTCAAAGGTAACCACTATGTCCATCAAAATCTATTTTTACATCTCATTCTATATGATATTATTTGGTTGTTGTTGGGTGAACTAACTGTGCTATCATTGACTATTGGACTTCGGTCCATGTGATTGGACTTCGGTCCCTGTGATTAGACTTCGGTCCCTGTGATTGGGTTTTTACCCCTGTGCATCTGACTTCTGACTTCTAACTGGGGTTGGGTTTGGTATGATGGTTGGTATGAGGGTTTGGAGGTTGGAGTTGGGAATTCTTTCTTGGTTTATGTATTCGTGAGTTCCTTGTGTTTATTCGGTTGATATCTTGTTGTTCTTGGTTATGGTTGGTTGGTTTCTTTATGGTTGTTGTTCAGTTGGTATCTTGGTTATGGATTCGTTGTCTTATACCTTCATTGTTGATTATTGGTTTCGTTTGGATGAGTCTTGGTTTATGATTCGTTCAGTTTATCATTGTTGAGTATCCGTTTTGAACTAATGAATAGTTTGTTGGTGTTTATATTCTATATGGGTGTGTAAACCTATTTACAAGCTTATGTATATCTATACTTCCTTGCGGGTGTGAATAGTGGTTGCTTAGCAGTCTTTTGCTAATGGTTCTTTGTGTGTTTTCCAGGTTTGCCTTAAAGTCTATGCGCGAGCGCGATAGAGTATACCGTACGAGGACGCGTAGACTAGATGTTATGTTTTTAGACTTGTGTTTCGGGCCTGTGTGCCACTTTGAGATTTCATATACTCTTGGTTAGTTGTTGGATATTTTGAGACGTGACTTGAGGATTCTTATCTATGCAGTTACAGTTCAGTTCTTATGGTTAGCCTGTGCATCTAGGCTGTGTTTTCTTACCTAGATGTGGCATGATGCCCCTTAAGTTTTAATTCGCTTCCGCTATGTTATGTTTTAGTTGAGATAGGCAGCTGTTGTGTTAAGTTTTATCTATCTCAGCTTGTGTAAAGTTGGGGTGTCACACGAAGGGACGGGGCCGCCCAGCGGTACACCACCTTCCACCACACCCTTCCTCCGTTGTTCTTGCGGACCACTTAGGCGGGACACATTATACCGCCTAACCTTACCGCAAGAGCAACTCTAAACCACTCCCAGATCAGAACAGACAGAATATTGATTCTAGAGTACAAAAATGAGATCGGAGTACACAGATTGCACCCAACAGAGGCCAAATAAACGTGGAATCCAAACCAACAAATGCTCATAAACATCAATATGCAAAGGATCAAGAACACAAGTTCATAAATCCATCAAACACAATTTCATAGACAACAACAAGGCTAATATTCAAGAAATTTCAGGATTCCATCACACCAAATAATATCATATAGATTGAGAATGTAAAAATAGATTTTGATGGACATAGTGGTTACCTCTTGAAGCGTATTAATCCAAAGCAACACCAATTCTAAGCTCGGCTCAAAGCTAATCCAAAGCGGTCACCTATTTAAACATCAGCTCATAAGCTAGGTCCATAATCATGAACCTAATGATTAATCCAACTCTAATATGATCACTAACTACTACCAAAATAAGGATATCGATATTCCTAATCCTATTTAGGAGCTTTCAAATACTAATCTATACGTAAGCTATAATACTATAACTAACATTAAAACTATAAGCTCAATAATAAACCATAATATTACCTTAATCTAAAGGCTAAGCCAAGAATCGAAACCATACCCTCTAGCTTAACACTTGAAAGCCATACCACCACACAATGCCATCCGTTGCTGCTATGATGCGCCAACAACAAGACAATTCCAGCCATTACCGTAAACAGGGGAGAGCACATGGTTTGCTTGCTGAAGCACGTTGCCGCTCACACGGCCGTCGAAAACAGAGAAGAACGTCGCCATCCATCATCCCACGCTGCCTCCTAAACTCGGCGGACCCAGCCACTACGCCGGAGCTGCTGCTGCCGCCTTCACACTGGAATGCCGCCGAATGCTCCAGTCACACCACTGCCCGTTGCTGCTGCTGTTGCGTGATGAAGATCGGAGAGAAGGGCATTGCTATGAGCATGGGAGAACGTCGGGGGAGGGGAAGGAGTATCGCTGCCACCGTCCACCATCAGCAGTCACACCGCCGACCACCAGCTTGCTCACGCCACCGGAGAAACAGGAAAGGCATCGCCTTGCTGCTGGTTCCGCCCGCTTGCTATTGTCGACGAACAGAGGTCCAAGAATGTTGCTCCGCTCGCGCCGTTCGATGCTGGGAACGAGGGAGATGACGCCGCTGCTTCATCTCAAGAAGGGAGGACGCCATGGCCGAACCCGCCGCTGCCGATCACTGCTTCACCGGGAAGAAAAATGTGAGCTACGTATGCTGCCGCAGCTGGAGACGGGCTTCCCCCATGCCGCTACTGGTTCCGCGATGCTGCTACGTCTTCGGAAGGACCATCGCTACTGCCTAAGGCCGAACGCCATTGACGAGCTCCTTAATAGTTCGACCGGATGATGGGATGGAAGCTTGATGATGCTTGGTTGGAGGCTCATGGTGGTTTGCTTGCTGGTTTAGCCGAGAGAGAGATAAGGGGAGGCGGGGAGAGATATGGGAGAGACGAGAGAGATGAGAGATCAGAGGTGATAGGGAAACAGATGATGTATGCTATCATATAGTATATATACACTATGCTATAATTAGTAGGTTAGGTTTCGACTTTTGGGTTGGGGTCAATTTAGAGTGTTGGGTCAAATTTGGTGTAAGACCAAAATACTTATTTATATAGGTACATACCTTCATTTGGGCTCTATAATATATTATGTAGGAAATATATATATCTATATAAATAATGGGCTATAGACATTTTGGTATGATCATAATAATAAATTATATAGAAATATATGATCCCAAGCCCATAGGAAATAATTATACTTATAATTATTTAAATAATTACTTAAGAAGAAAATAACCCCTCATTTTAAATATTTATATTTAAAATAATAATAGGGAAATGCGGGGTGTTATACTCAACCCCCCTTAAAAGGAGCTTCATCCCCGAAGCTCAAAAATCATTTTGGGGACAGAGAGTTAAAAACTAGTACGCTAGTATATATAGAGAAAATATTTATATAATATATGGCTAGTTTTGAAAAATTTGACCCAACGGGAAGAGAAAAGGAGAGGTTTAAGGTTTAAGGTTCAACGACAACGTCGGTTAAGAATAGAATCAATGGTTATCAAGGTTTCAACTTAGGGAAATAAGGTTGTCACCTTGCACAAGATATTTTCAAGAAGCACACAAGAACAACGTTCGAGAGGATGGGAATGATTTCTCAATAAAAGGGGATGTCAAGTTCTTTAAAGAAAAGAGAAGAACTCGGCTTCGAAAGAAAATAAGAAGGAGGTTCGAAGAGGTCAAAATAATTTCTCAATCAAGGGAATATCAAGTTCTTTCAACAAAAGAGGAGGAACGAAAAGAACTTGGCTTCTAGAACAGATAGGGGCGAGATTGAAAACACAGGAAGAGTTTTACAACAATAGGGCATTCAGATTTCCAAAGAAGAGAAAAGCATTACGTTCCAAGAGAAGTTTAGGAATGAAGTCTGAAAATACAGAAATGAGTTTTCATCGATAGGGTATGCAATTCTCCACAGGAAAGAAAGAAATTCAGTCTTGAAAGGAGATAAGAATGAGATTTAAAATAAACTGAAGGGATGTCTCAACGAAAGTATATACAATTTCCAAGGGAATGAGAGAAATTCGGTTTCAAGGGACGATAGTAATGAGATCTAGAAAGATAAAAAGGATTCTTTAACGATAGGGTATGCACTTCCTCAAAGGAAAAGAGAAATTCAGTTTCAACGAAGATGAGAAAGAGATTTAGAATAGGTAGAAGGGGCGTTTCAACAAGAAGACATTTAGAGTTTCAAGAAACAAAGGAGAATTTAGTTCCCAAGAAGAGATAGGAATAATGATTAGAACCAAGAGAAGGGATTTTATAAATAGAAGGATAGTTGGGATTGCAAAGAACAAAGAAGGGTTCGGCTTTAAGAAGGGTAAGGAATCTCTCAACTCCAAACGGTTTCCATGGCTTGACGATTTGATTACGACACTCTGACTGATTGACGTGTCTTGACTTTGCTTCCTACGCAACGTGGATCTATAGTTCGTATAAGCTCTACTTTATAAGCTATAGCGCGCACATCCTTATCACTCCAAGAGAGGTTGAAGGCGATGAATCGCTGATGACTGATTGGTGTAGAACGAGAGATTTTTGGGGAGGTTCATAAAAAAAGGTAGGATCACTTAGGGAGGTACCGCCTGATCTTGAAAGGAGATTCGCCTGTGATTAATGGTGATCTTAGAAACCGAGTTTACTCCCTTGTACTTTGAAGCATCGAGGTCCTAAAGCCAACATAATGCGTGCACCTTCTTTAGCATTAAGAATTCTTGCTCTTTTAATAGTTCATGATCTTTCGAGGAGTCCTTTGATTACTCGAGTGGTAGGCGCTGTTGCAAAATGGTGCAATCGAGTCTTGGTATTCACCTCGGGAGCCTTGCAGGCTAAAGACACGAATATCTATATCAACTCGTCCGTCTAGTCTTCGATGGTTCTTCTTATTGGTCGTCTGAGGTAGGAGATGCAGCTCTCAACTTTAATATTTGTGTTTAGCGCGATCAAGGGCGCCTTTGCTTAGTTGCTCGGTAGATTAAATCTTGTTCGCGATCTTCATAGACCAATTGGGTATAGGTCGGCTAGCTATTGTTTATCTTGGTTAATGGCGACCCTTCTACAGGAATCCTTTAGTGCACGGTCCCACTCCACCTACGAATATCCGAGGACTGAACTAGCCTTTAGGTTCACTTCGGTTGGTCTTGATATTCGGTTGATTCGGTCTTTTACTAGCTTGCTTAGTTTATTCCTTTATTTATTTCTTGCCTCCGAGGTTCCTTCCTTAAAGTGCTTGCACGAGACTCTTCATGGCCGATTCGAAAGCTCCTACTGGGCGTGCTTTAACTCTTCCTTGACGCGTCAGCACCCGCTATTCTCGTTCCCTCATAGCCGAGGGTCTTTGAGTCTTCAAGCTCCTATCGCTTTCTTCGTCTTGTGGCGAACTTCAGTTGTACAAAACTCGTTCTTCAAGTCTTGAGGTTAACGAAGATCTTCCAAACGATGCTTCACACGTGAAGGCGCCAATCCCGAGGAACGTAGACTGTTGTCGTTGACTCTAAACTGCGAGTGTATTACTCTTCTTCAACGAGCCGCCCATCTTCTGATTGCTTAGACGCATACGGTGTTATTCATCGTTTCGCATCGACTAACTACTTATTCCTAATCTAAGGCAGGCTCTTAAGCAATTCTAAAACGAAACAACTTAACTAAAAGCGATTAAGACTTACCCGGGGGACGCGCCCGCAAGCTGCAAACAACAAGGTTAACAAGAGCAACTACAAACAACAACGTTAAACAAGCGCATATAACTATAACAAACAAGGCGTGTCCTCACCGCGATTCCTAGAATTCACACATCCTAGTATTCTCAAACACCTTAATTTCTACTGATCAAGTCCTAGAGTCTCAAAATTGAAACCCTAGGATCTCTACTCAGACCTCAACACAGGCTCTGATACCAACTGTGACACCCCAACTTTTCACAAGCTGAGATAGCTGGAATTAACACAAAAGCTGCCCATCTCAACCGTAAAACATAACATAGCGGAAGCGAATTTAAACCTAAGGGGCATCATGCCACATCTAGGTAAGTAAACACAGCCTAGATGCACAGGCTAACCAAAACTGAAACCAACAATATATAAATCCTCAACATATCCAAAACATCCAAGATCTAAAACAAGACTATATAGAATCTCATATTGGCACACAAGCCCAAAACATAAGTCTAAAAGAATAACAGACTAGTCTAGCCTCCTCATACGGATATATCTCTATCGCGCTCATGCTTAGACTTTATTGCATACTTGGAAAACACACAAGGAACCATTAGCAAAAGACTGCTAAGCAACCACCATTCACACCCGCAAGGAAATATAAATATACATAAGTTTGTAAATAGGTTTACACACCCATATAGAATATACACACCGACGAACTGTTCAGTATTAAAATCGGATACTCAACAACAACACGTTGAAAGAATATATATAAACCAAGACTTCTCATCAATTCCAAAATCCAACCGAATCACAAACTCAACCGAATACTCATAAGGAACAACCAAACTAGAATATATCCAAGAATAACCAATAATCAACAAGATACAATACAACTCAAGAGTCAACACAGAACCAAACCGACCTCAACCCAAGGATAAGCACCAAGACCTCAACTTCCAATCCCAAGCACCAATTCTCAGACCAAACACCAAGCCCGAAAGTTAGAAGTCAGTTACACATGTGTAAAAACCCAATCACAGGGACCGAAGTCCAATCACAGGGGTATAAACCCAATCACAGGGACCGGAGTCCAATCACAGGGGTATAAACCTAATCACAGGGGCAAAAGCCCAATCACAGGGACCGGAGTCCAACATAGTCAATAATGCCACAATTAGTTCACCCATCAACAACCAAGAGATACTCAATGATTCACCACTCCATACTCATACTCAAACTCAGCCCAAGAACCATCACTCAAAGTGTTCATCTCAGATATGAACACAAACCAACACCCAGATAGTATAAAATCAAGGATTCAACCAACCAAATAATAAACTCATATGATGGACCAAGATGTATGAATAAATACTCCAAAAACATGGCAAAATACCCAACAGAATATCTCAACAAAATCCAGAACCAGAGGTGAAACATTCAGACAACAGATCACAAGGCAACTCACTGGAAACAGAACCAAGTATACACTAGCGGTACACCTTAGCGGAACACCCTGTGCCGCCACACTCCACCGTCCACACCAACGGTGCCTTCCAGCGGAGCACGCCGGTCCGCCGTCCTTCTCCGCACGAAGGGACGGGGCTGCCTAGCGGTACACCACCTTCCGCCACACCCTTCCTCCGTTGTTCTTGCGGACCACTTAGGTGGGACACATTATACCGCCTAACCTTACCGCAAGAGCAACTCTAAACCACTCCCAGATCAGAACAGACAGAATATTGATTCCAGAGTACAAAAATGAGATCAGATTACACAGATTGCACCAAACAGTGGCCAAATAAACATGGAATCCAAACCAACAAATGGTCATAAACATCAATATGCAAAGGATTAAGAACACAAGTTCATAAATCCATCAAACACAATTTCATAGACAACAACAAGGCTAATATTCAAGAAATTTCAGGATTCCATCACACCAAATAATATCATATAGATTGAGAGTGTAAAAATAGATTTTGATGGACATAGTGGTTACCTCTTGAAGCGTATTAATCCAAAGCAACACCAATTCTAAGATCGGCTCAAAGCTAATCCAAAGCGGTCACCTCTTTAAACATCAGCTCATAAGCTAGGTCCATAATCATGAATCTGAAGATTAATCCAACTCTAATATGATCACTAACTACTACCAAAATAAGGATATCGATATTCCTAATCCTATTTAGGAGCTTTCAAATCCTAATGTATACGTAAGCTATAATACTATAACTAACATTAAAACTATAAGCTCAATAATAAACCATAATATTACCTTAATCTAAAGGCTAAGCCAAGAATCGAACCCATACCCTCTAGCTTAACACTTGAAAGCCATACCACCACACCATGCCTTCCATTGCTGCTATAATGCGCCAACAACAAGATAATTCCAGCACTTACCGTAAACAGGGGAGAGCACATGGTTTACTTGCTGAAGCACGTTGCCGCTCACACGCCCGTCGGAAACAGAGAAGAACGCCGCCACCCATCATCCCACGCTGCCTCCTAAACTCGCCGGGCCCAGCCACCACGCCGGAGCTACTGCTGCCGCCTTCACACTGTTGCGTGATGAAGATCGGAGAGAAGGGCATTGCTATGAGCATGGGAGAATGTCGGGGGAGGGGAAGGAGTATCGCTGCCACCGTCCACCATCAGCAGTCACACCGCCGACCACCAGCTTGCTCATACCACCGGAGAAACAGGAAAGGCATCGCCTTACTACTGGTTTCGCCCGCTTGCTGTTGTCGACGAACAGAGGTCCAAGGACGTTGCTCCGCTCACGCCGTTCGATGCTGGGAACGAGGGAGATGACGCCGCTGCTTCATCGCAAGAAGGGAGGACGCCATGGCCGACCCCGCCGCCGCCGATCACTGCTTCACCGGGAAGAAGAATGTGAGCTACGTATGCTGCCGCAGCTGGAGACGGGCTTCCCCCATGCCGCTACTGGTTCCGCGATGCTGCTACGTCTTCGGAAGGACCATCGCTACTGCCTAAGGCCGAACGCCATTGACGAGCTCCTTAATACTTCGACCGGAGGATGGGATGGAAGCTTGATGATGCTTGGTTGGAGGCTCATGGTGGTTTGCTTGCTGGTTTAGCAGAGAGAGATAAGGGGAGGCGGGGAGAGATATGGGAGAGACGAGAGAGATGAGAGATCAGAGGTGATAGGGAAACAGATGATGTATGCTATCATATAGTATATATACACTATGCTATAATTAGTAGGTTAGGTTTCCACTTTTGGGTTGGGTTCAATTTAGAGTGTTGGGTCAAATTTGGTGTAAGACCAAAATACTTATTTATATAGGTACATACCTTCATTTGGGCTCTATAATATATTATGTAGGAAATATATATATCTATAGATATAATGGTCTATGGACATTTTGGTATGATCATAATAATAAATTATATAGAAATATATGATCCCAAGCCCATAGGAAATAATTATACTTATAATTATTTAAATAGTTACTTAAGAAGAAAATAACCCCTCATTTTAAATATTTATATTTAAAATAATAATAGGGAAATGCGGGGTGTTACAAAGCGGCTCACCTCAGCTCTATTTTCTCAATTCTTGGGATCTTTTTATGTGAACAACCGACTCCAGATAAAGCTTTTTGCTTACCGAAGACTATGGTTTGAACACAACCCAACGAATTGGCTTCCCTCAATTTTAAACTCTTGGTGATTGGCCTTTTGCCTTTTCGACTTCTCCTCGTGTCAACCCCTCATGCATTTTTCTATTTATGGTCAAGGGTTTTTTTTCTCATTAAGCTTACCATTAGGCTCACCTTTTGCCCCATGCCCTACCAAGGTTAGTTCAATTCCGGGCCTCGCTAGTTTTATCTTTCTCAAATTAAAAAGTGCACACTCCCAATTCGAGAGATCCTTGACTAAGGTCCTACGTAAATAAGAGGTGAACATCATGTAAGTAGGCAAGAATATAAACTTATTTGGCTCTAAACACTCTCATGGGTGCGAAAAGTAACTTCCTCAAAGATATTTCGAGAGTAAAATTTTTTGGGCATCCAGTCAAAATTCTCCCTAGATAACACAAATAATAACTCTCTTTTCAAAACTGCAAATGCACCCGCTTATCATTCCCAAGAGCTTCAACTTCTAATACTAAGCATGTAAGCATATAAAAGCACGAAGTGCGTCCTTTCCACACTTTAAAGCAAACATCGTCCTCGATGTTTCCATACGTACAAGGTAAATGAACGAACAAGGATACTAAGGATAGACAAATAAAAATCCCTTTCCACACTTTGGAAATTGCTCTAGGATATAGGGTATGCATCAAACGATCCTATTAATCATGGTAAACTCTAATATACTCATACACAAAGCTATATAAAGAAAATATTTCCATACTCTAAAGATCAAAACGGGGCTTAAAATTAGAAAAGGGATAAGAGGATAAACCAAGTATGCATCCCTCTTTCCACACTTTAGCTTCCAGCATAGGCCTGCTCCCGTTATAAATGCTCTATAAGAAATGGAGACATAACATACAAAAGGGTTTTCGGAGTACCATTCAATTATTATAAGCTGATAGAAATATAAAAGCAGAAACATAGATAATAATGCATGTAAATAAATAGAATTATTCGAATAGAAATGCAGAAAAGTAAAGCAGTTGGAAATTAAATAACATAAAGCGATAAAGATAAGTAAAGCATAATAAAGAAATAAAGGAAATAAAAGTCGGAACCCCGCGCATAGGGATCCTAATGTTCAGATGGGGCTAGCAACCATAGTAACCACTGTCAAGGAACTCAGTATCAAATGTCAATAGGTCAGGATCGAGAATAAACGAAGGAAGGCATCAGTCATCACCAAAGGGCTGGAATTGCCTATCGAATCTAGCTTCGAGCGCAGCAATTCTCCTATCATTTTCCTCCACCGCCCTTCTCATGCGGTTGAGGTCTTCGGTGTGGACATCCTGTCTCGCGGAGATGGATGTGAAGTGACCTTCTTGCCATGTATGCTGCTCACGCCAGTAGTTCATCTGTTCGTCATGGAGTTGCCTATGAAAATTCTGCGTTGTGTCCCAATCCATTGGAATAGGGCCTTGCTCCTGTGCAGCATCCTCCTCCTCATTCTCTTCCTCGTCCTCATCATCATCCTCATCAGACGCCTCTAGATCAGGTGCATCATCACCTCCAAGCTTTAATTCTGCGGCAAAGAACTCACCCACGGAGAAAGAAATTGTGTAGCCTTCAGCTCTCTCTCCCATCAACCGGTCCAATAGGCCCAACCCGAAGCATAGTCTAGTAACGAAAGGACCGATAAACACAGTCTGAACCTTAGGCTTTTGCTGGGTCTGGAGCCACTTTCTAGCTTGAACGCCCATGTTGATGCCAACATCATTCTCCATGCACCACATGTAGAATAGATCCTGTTTGTATACCTTGTTGCGATTTGTGGTTCTGCCTGAGAGATTTATAGCAAAGGCTAATCTGATAGCCTTCAGAGCATTGCGGGTGATGAGTTTTGCCTTCAAGTTTGAAGAGTTGTATGGGGAATTGTTTGTGATGCTTCTCCAATATTGTCTAGCAACTGCGTCTGAATCAAAATCCTCCTTGAAGTCTCTGAAATATGGCATGGACATGCTCACTGCATCATGGAATCCGAGCGTAACACCCAAAGTGTTAACAGACATACTGTAGTGGTTGCCGAATTGAGTGAATGAAATAGACTCTCTTGCATTGTTGATTTCCCTTCTAATTTCCAAGGTCGCCAAGAATTCATAAGTGACAAGCGCATAGGTGGGTCCTCTCCACTCAAACAGATAGCGGAGCTGTGGGTGTCTAAGAAGCCTATTTACTTCATCCAAACAACCGAATTCTCTTAAAACGTTATCGTCGAAGTGACGATCAACAAAAAGCTGCTTCCCTTTATAGTTATCCACTGTTGTAAGTTGGATGGGTGTCAAGTGTCGTAATGACCTTGACCCCGGCTCCTGCGTAGCCTGTTGAGCTATAGCTTGTTGCCGTGTCCTTGATCGACTCGATTCACCATGGTCATGCTTTGATTTCTTCGCATTTTCCTTCGAGCGTCCCATCCTACAAATTATAGAAATTAACATTCATGGTAATTGGTTTTGAATAAGTCACCATTAGAATTGTGTAAAATTCCTTGTCAAGATAATGGATTGCAACATATAGAGCTAAGAATTTTTGAAAATTTCGCCATAGTTTCCCCTATATTTTGGACAATTCTAGCATAAGCATATCAACAATATCATTCCATTATCACACTCATGCATAAATTCATCATAAGATATTTCAATTTGATAGTCAAATAAGAAGTCAACTACAAAAGTCAAGAATTTCAAAAAGTCAACTTCATCTTCTTCCCCAAATTCAGAATTTGGGTTTGAAATTGAAAATTCAATTTGGGCAATGTAGCATGTGAAGAGTCAAATTGATGGCATATAATAGCTCTATAACAAGTTTGTTCATCAATTCAAGCATCAATTTCATAATTTCAACAAGAAATCTAACAAACCCATTTGTTTATCAATGGTGTTCACACTTGAAGCTTAAAAATATATAACAATCCATCAATGTAACCATCAATAATGAAAGAAAACATCAAAGGATAGTTCTATGAAGCATTATAAACCAATTGAAACATTCAAAACATTCAAAATCATGCAAGGGAATGTAGAACAAATTTCACATTCAAGCTTTTCCAAACTCATGAATATTCAAGGATAAAGAGTTAAAAAGATGAGAAATTACCTTGATGTTGATGTATTTGATCTTCTTTGAAGGTAAAAAGTAAAAGATGTGTTCAAACCTTGAGTTTGGGTTCTTCCCTGCGTGGAGAAGTGAAGAGAAAAATAGGTTTTGGGAGTAAAATGGCGTGGAATGGCCGAACAAGGGTTTTAATTCCGTAAGGGGGCTTTCACGCCGGTCACACGAGACCGTGCGTGGGAGCTCTCTGTCTCGCTCCCACGCATGGCTACACGTGTGTGAGCGTGCGTTGGAAGCTACTGCTTCGTTCCCACGCACGGGTACACATGTGTGAGCTCACGTGGCAGTACACTTTATTGTTTTCTTCCGATTTTGGCTTTTCCCTTCATACCTAAGTCCAAACTTAGCCTTTCCAAAGCAATTTTTAGTCCTGACTCCTACAAGTTAGTCCTCAAAACATGGCTCTAAATGATTGTAGCAATTTATTAGAATAAAAATATTAAAAACGAAAGCATAAAAATGATGTAAAAACATATTATTAAAACCTTGGGTTGCCTCCCGAGAAGCGCCACGATTTACGTCATTGGCTAGACGCATCATACCTTAGTTGAAATTAAACAATATTCCTTGGTAGTGGGTAAGAAGCATTTTGGTACCCACGTGTTTTTCCATGTAAGCTTATCATTTTTCCACTTCGGTTTTGGTTTCATCCTGGCTTTGACCTTTGCCATTTTATCTTTATCAGGTTCTTCTTTCGCATTTTCCTTTTCATCAGTTATGGCTTGTTTATCGAATCTCAGGGTAATTTCACATGAACTCACATCTATTCGTGCACGACAAGTAGCCAGAATTGGTCTTCCAAGAATTAAGGATTCATGGGATCATCATCACCCATCTTACAAACAATAAAATCGACAGGCACAAGAAATTTCCCTATTCTTACTAAAACATCTTCCGCTAAGCCTTCAGGATACCGCGTGGTTTCGTCAGCTAAACGTAGAGTTAGCTTCGTCGGTTTCAAACATGGTAAGTTCAATTTTTCAAAAAGATTTGAAGACATGACATTAATAGAAGCACCAAGATGAGCAAGAGCGTTTCTAGGTTCCAAATTCTGTATAGAACAAGGAATCAACAAAGCTCTAGGGTCACCCTTCTTTCTGGGGTAACCCTTAGTCAAAGAAGCCGAAGATTCTTGGCTTAAACAAGTAAGAGTATCACAAATGTCATTCTGAAATAACTCACGGCATTCTTTGTTATTGAAAAATTTTCAGATAAAAGCATTAATTGTACCTTCTCGAGCCGTTTCTTTCTCTTTTGAACTTTTGATGTTGTCTTGTGGTAGCTCCTTTTCTTTCGGGCATTCTTCCGAAGTGGTTTTCTCCTTGTGTTCCTTCATTGATATGGTGCATGAACCGCTCACGTTCTTCAATTCGAGATTGGGACTACAAGAGGCAGTCTTGTTTCTTTGGTCATCTACCTGACATTGACATTTTCCATAGATAGCATCCATTGGATCACATTTCACATGTATTTCTTCCTTTGCATCAATGGCGTTGACTCTCTCTTTCGGATTGTTTTCAGTGTTACTCGGGAGTTGTCCGTAGTGTCGGTCTGACATCATCTTAAACATTTGAGATATTTGATTCTCAATCGTCTTAAGTGTGGCTTTAGACTCTTGTCGAAGACTAGAAATTTCTTGTCTAATCTCTTGAGTAATCTCTTGTTTCAGATTTGCCCGATCATTTTTTAGTTCCATGATCGTCCTTGTAAGTCTTTCATCTACTTCACGGATGTCATCCCTCCTTTGTTGAGTAAAATCAAGTTGAGAGTTGTATTGTGGCCTGAACTGGGTCATTTGATTTCCATTCCCTTGGTTCTGATTGTACATCAGTCTGTTCTTGTCATTCTGTCCATATGCAGGCTTGCTTCCATAGTTGTATTGTCTCGCGCTTGATATCCATCATTGTTGCTATTATTCCAACCCTCTCCCTGTTTCCAATTGTTGTTTGATCTTTGGTTTTGTCCATAAGCATTGAAGTTGGAGTTCCTTTGGTAATCTACCGCCTCAACTATTGGTGTCATGAGGTCCTCCACAAATATTACAATAAAGTGCCAATGCCATGCAAGGCTTGGGCTTTCCTTCCATTTTTTCTACCATAGCCTGTAGCTTTTTGATTTCGTGATTCATTGCTTTTATTTTGGCCTCAATCGCCACTCGATTATCAACATCATAAATTCCTCCATGATCTCCTCTTCGGTCATACCAACAGGATGTGTTCTTAGATATTCTCTCGATTAGTTCTTCAGCTTCTTGTAAAGCTAGAGAGACAAAGGCACCGCTGGAGGATGAGTCAAGCAACAACTTTCATTCATCTGTCAACCCTCCATAGAATGAGCTAATCATGTCCTATGGGTGCATCAGATCTTGTGGGCATTGCCTTTTAAGAACCTTAAATCTTCGCCAAGCCTCTCCCAAACTTTCAAGTCCTCCTTGTTTGAATTCTTGTATCAATCTTCTAATCCTCATAGTTTTTGTAATGGGAAAGAACTCGTTCATGAATTCACGATGCAACTGTTGCCACATTCTGAAATGATTGTCGTCTTGGCTTTGCAACCATCGTGCTGCCTCTCCTATAACTGAAAATGGGAATAATTTTAGTCGAACTATTTCCTCGCTAACGCCTTCTTGTCTGTACATCCCACATGCTCGTATAAACCTTGTAATGTGTGCGTTGGGATCTTCAGATGGAAATCTCGAATATTGATTGTTCTAAACCAGTGTGAGAATAGTTGGATGCACGTGAAAGTTGACATTCTCCATTGGAGGTACATAGATCGAGTTGTGCATGTTAAAATCTGGAGTCATGTAATCTGCAATTGATCTTTGTGGTTTTTGAGGATTTCCATAATATTCTTCTTCACGAATGTTCTCTTGATTGTTTGCTTTGTTAGCTTGTGGTTCTTCAATGATTGGTTCTTAATGGATTAATTGGAACTGGGGTTGGATTTGGTACAGTTGTGCCTCTTCCTTGTGGATTTCTTGTTGCGCTTGATGAAGCCATTAGTGATCCTTGGGTATTTTTCCTTCTAGTTGCTCTATTAATTTCAGGAATGTAGGGTAGTAAACCTTGATTTCCTTTTGCTCGCGTGTGCATTCACCTAGTAAAATTATCAATGAAACGAAAATTTCCACAATTGACTAGAAGTAGTCAATTGGGTTAGTAGCAAAGACAAGTAAAAATAAAACAAAATTAAGTGGAATGGATTAACATTTACTCAAATCTAGCATTCATGCAATCAAAGTAAACAAAAACATATGACAACCTATTGCCCTCCCTGGCAACGGCGCCATTTTGAAGAAGCAGTGTTGAGTGGGATGATTCGTCAAAAGATATTTGTATGATAAAACGGAAAGTCTGTGACTCACCGAGTGTCGGTCTCGAAGGAGGGACGTGGAGGTGTGTCAAGCGTTCGGGAGTTTACTTGATTAGATCATGCATTGGATTTGAGTGTGGTGAAGGGTAGGTGGAATTGTGAGTGAGAGTAGTTCATTTGGTTGGTTTGAGTGCAAAAGAGTAGTAAAGTAAAAGTGATTTTGTGAATATGTAAAAGGGGTAGGGATTGGATAGTGTTCATGGATATTGCATAGTGGAGTGTCTAAGGTCATGGATTAGGATTGCTAGGATATTGTCTATTCAAGAGTGTGTTGTCTTAGTCCTTTTCCACCTTTGTGTACTTAAGCTTCTTTGACTTAGGAGTGCCTTAAAGCATCCAAAGTTCTAAGAAGAATTTCATCAAACACTTTAGCTACACACTATCCTACTATTCTTAAGAAGTCCATAGGAACTATGATTGCGTCAAGCTTCAAATCCTAACTCTAATCAAAGACATGAAAGAGTCAAGAGCTCAATCTCTCATCTAGATTGGCCAAATCCAAACAAGATCTCATCAAAACAACAATCAATAGACAAGAATAGATAATCCATCAACACAAACTCATAGATCCAAGATATAGTGATAGGATCATCACACAAGCAATATTCAATCACACAATCCAAATCCCTAGACTAAACTAGCTACTCATAGTATGAAATGCAAGCAAAAGCTAATTTAATCCAAGAACAAGATAGCTAAAATTATAGAAATGAAATAGAAATCACCTAGAGAGAAGAAGATCTTCAATCCAAGCTTGTTGTCTTGCTACAATGGAGATTGATCTAATCCAAAAAGCTAAGAAAAATGGAGAAAGTTCTCCAAAGGAAAAACTAAGAAAAGAAAAACTAATTTTCTGGGAACCTCCTCTGGAAATTCATCAAAGGGGTTTAAATAGTCTCCGAAATGACAACCCTAGCTGAAATTCGCGCATCACCGTCTCCACGCCTCTCACACGCGTGTGAGCGTGCGTGGGAAGCTTCTGGAAAGTTTTCACGCCTGCTCACACGCGTGTGGCCTTCCAGTTTGGTCCTTCCGGGCTCTGCTCTTGCCTGGTTTTCTCTTTAAGCTCAACTTTTGGTCCTATTTGTTCCCGGGGCTCCTGTTTTACTTCTTTTAAGCTAAAAGTAGCTTTTGTGCATCAGTTAGTGATTTTCAAGCATTTACGCACATAATTTACCAAGTAAGGATGCTATAGACGCGATAAAACACCCTAAAATGTGTCTGAATTAAGGGTATCTCGGAGTCTTATCACATGGGAAACCAAATGAAAATCAATTGGTTCGAGTATCGGGTGCAGGGGGCACAAATTGTTCCTATGTCTCTAGAAGACATAGCTGGATTGAATCTGACACCTCTATCGAGGGTAAGAGAGGCAAAGGAGATGGCAAGAGATTATACTGACACACCACCGGCATCCCCAGCTGGACCATCGTCCCTGCCATTGTCGTTCCGTTCTTCATCCCCTCCACAGTTATATTCACCTTTGGATCCCCCGATGTACTCACCACCCCCACAGGTAGCTGATCCATCATCATCATCACCACCCACTACGGCACCAAGTTCCACGTCTCCACAACTTGAGATTCCAAGCCACTTCACAACAGTCACAGACTGGAGATCTCTATAGATATTCCAATACCAGCTACACCTGGAGCAGATGAAGAGAACCTGCGAGAGGTGAGCCAGGTACGGAAGATCAAATTCCTCTACCTGCGAGAAATGCTCAAGAGGAGTCTGCGAGAGGTGAATCTAACGCCTATGCGGATGATGAAGCAAGACTGGTTCCTAAAGCTGTTATCTTATTCCTACCAGCTTCCCCACCTCCTCCAACTTCAAACTCTAAACATGATGAAGCCCAAGGTGCTCCAGAAGGAGTCGTCCCACTGTTCACATACCCAGGTTTCCTAGCTGAGAGTTGGAACATGCCCTCTCCATTTCTGCTCGCTGTTGACACACCCCAAAGATTTATAGAAAGATTGAGAGAACAAGCTGAATAGGCAGTTTCTCCACCACCAGAAGTGAATGGGATTCTCTAGAGACCATTTCAATAATTAACTCAATAATTAATATATTTTTTTACTTTGTAATTATTTCTTTTCTTTTGAAAATTGTATACAAACTCGACGTGTATTAACATGCTTCTATTTTTTAAAATACCATGCTATGCACCCCTACATTTATCACTCACAAATAGTCACTCCTTAATATTGTAATAATTAAATCTCTGGGTAATTATTACGGAGTATATCTTTTTGAATGCGTGACATTTTATCACATTAAAAAGTGACTATTTGTGAGTGGCAATTGTAAGTGTGCTTAATATTTTCTTTTTAAAAGATAAAATAAAATAAAAATTATTACGTGATGAGATACAAGTTTTGCGCCTCACAACATCCACCTATACGAGTGAGTGGCTGTAACACCCCGGCTCGGCTCTACCGGTCAACCGGAGTAGTCACCGCCACACCCAGAGTGAATTCTATCATCCCATGATAAATTCCACTCCAGGTGCACAGGCTAAGGGAAGTATACTTAACATTCATACTAACCAACAAACTATAATAGATAAAATACATATTAATCTGACAAGAGATTTACAAAAGTTTCCCAACGAGCCCACAATCACAACTTTAGGTTATCCCCAACCCGACTATCGAAAGTTGACTAATACTAGGGTCACCAAAGATATCTACACCAACGGGGAATCATTCCCAACAGTACAAAACCCAAAAACACAGGGAGGGAGATCCGGAACACCTGGGCTGGCAGTAGCAACACCAC